>PVIU01003478.1:0-43541 GCA_004026605.1 Ondatra zibethicus
TCTTTCTTTCTTTCTTTCTTTCTTTCTTTCTTTCTTTCTTTCTTTCTTCTTTCCTTTCTTTCAACGTAACTCTTTACTGATTCTTTGGGAGTTTCATGTCATGCACCCCAACCCTCTCAGTCACCTTCCACATCCTCTCCTTACCCCTGCAGCATGCCCCCTCAAAAATCCTCCCAAATTAATTAAAAACAAAACAAAAAAAAATCCACCTTGCTCCTCCATCTTTCCAACCCCTCCTCATTCATCCTAGTGGCTTTGGGAGCTTCTGTGTGTCACACAGTACGCCCTTTTGTCCAATCAGACCCTCCCGTGCAGTGTTCATTGCAATGAGTCATTGGTCTGGTTCAAGGCCTTTGGTTTCTGCTACCCCATCAATACTGGATTCTCACCGAGACTCTTCTAGGATATCCTGCTGTTGCCGTCAGTCATGGAGAGCCTATGACTATGGCTCCACAGGACCAGTTCCTTCAAGCCCTCCAGTAGGTCAGAGATAGGACAGATGCTAGGGTGGGCCAATTCAAGGCCAGAATGTGAGTCTGGGGGGTAGCTGAGCTGGTTGGTCTGGTCCACTGGGCTGCCCCACAGGTGAGGGGCAGAGCTAGCCCTTCTAGGCCCATGTCATCAGGGCCAGCTCTCCCATGCCCATGGTGAGGGGTGGGGCCAACTCTCCCATGAAGCGCAGGAACAGCTATCCCAGGGCCAGTGAGGAGCGGGACCAGCTCAGCATGACCCTTGGATTTCAACACGCATGGTTCCTATGACCCCCTGTGGTAACATGGGCCATGGACCTAATCACAGACCCCAGCTGCTTAAGGAACATGGATTCAGACATGACCTTTACAGCAGCAGCTCAAGCCTGGATGTCACCATGGCCCCAATGGCAGCACAGGCCACCCAGATCAATCTGGCCTCAGCAGCAGCAAGGTCCCCAGACACCAATATGGTCTCAGATGGCTATCCAGAACCTGGGCATCCACATAGCCCCTAGTGGCAATGGGAGCCATGGACATCAACTCAGATCTTGGCTGCTGATGAGCCATGGACCCAGACATGGCCCACAGCAGTAGCTTGGGCCCAGATGACACCATGGTCCCATGTGACAGCACAGGCCACCTGAAGTGGGATTCCCCTCTGTATGCTGTGAATATGTTTTATTACCATTGGTTAATGAATAAAGCTGTTTCGGCCAATGGCTTTGCAGAGCAAAGCCAGGCAGGAAATCAGAAAAGAGATAGATAGATAGGTAGATAGTTAGATAGAGAGTAGATGGAGTCAGAGACACCATGTAGCTGCCAAAGAAGACAGACGCCCCCAGAATATTTAATGGTAAGTCACAGCCTCATGGTGATACAGAGATTAATAGAAATGGGTTAACTTAATATGTAAGAGTTAGCTAGGACTATGCCTGAGTCATTGGCTGAGCAGTTTTGTAATTAATATAATTTCTGTGTGATTATTCAGGTCTGAGCAGCTGGGAAGTGAAATAGTCTCTGCCTACAACCACCCAGATCAGCATGACTCCAGTGGCAGCATGGCCTTCAGATACCAACATGGCCACAGATTGTGGCCCAGACCACAGAGGTCCATATGGTCTTTGGCAGGTGGTACCATGGGCCTCGAACATCAATACAGACCCCAGCTGTGGCAGGACCATGGACCTAGACATGGTGCCTGGCAGCAGCCCAGGCTCGGATGTCACCATGGTCCCAGTGAAGGCAAAACAAATAGGCATGGCCCCTGCTGCAAAGTGGCCCTTGGACACCAACATGGCCCCAGGCTCAGACCCATGGGATTGGCATGGCCTTTGATGGTATCAGGAGCCATAGACATCAACACAGATCCTGGCTGTGGTAGGGCCACAGACCCAGATATGGCTCCAGCTGCAGCCCGGGCCCTGATGTCACCATGGCACCTTGTGGCAGAGCAGACCTCTTAGATCTGTATGGCTCTGGCTGCAGTAAGACCCTCAGATCCCCACTGGCCTCAGGTGACAGCCCAGACCCTGGTCATCACATAGCCTTTAGTGGTTACCGAAGCCATGAACATCAAACAGACCCAGGCTGTAACAGGACCATGGACCCAGGCATGACTCACATAAGCAGCTCTGACCCCATGTCGTCATGTCCCCCAGTGGCAGCAATATATTAACTCCTATCTTGTTTCTTATCAACTTTTCTTAAATTACCCTGTCTATCTTTTGCCTCTGGGCTTTTACCTTTTTCTCTTCTATATATCTTTCTTCCTTTCTTACTCTGTGGCTGACTATGTGGCTGGGTGACTGGGTAGCTGGCCCTTAGCTTCCTCTCATCCTTTTCCTCTTCCTTCTTTTCTTTTTCTACCCCCTATTTATTCTCTCTGCCTGTCAGCCTTTTTATCCTTTCCCTCCTGCCTAGCTATTGGTTGTTCAGCTCTTTATTAGACCAATCAGGTGTTTTAGGCAGGCAAAGTAACGCAGCTTCACAGAGTTAAAAAAATGCAAAACAAGAGTGCAGCACAGTTTTGCATCATTAACCAAATGTTCCATGGCATAAACAAATGTAACACATCTTTAACTAATATTCCACAGCACTAGCCTGCCATGAATGAGCCCTTCCAAGCCGGTGGAAGAACAAAGGCAGCAGCAAGCTCCTGGCCCCCATCAGCCTTGGGGACCCCTTCTCATAGCTCCTCACCCCCATCAGCCTTTGCGACCCCCTTCTCGCAGCTTTTCTATAAGGAGCATTTCAGGAAACACAGCAGGAAGACATTTCCAACATTTCCTGAAATGCTCCCTATAGAAAACCTATGAAACCTGCTGTTTATTGGGGACTTGGAGGGATGCTAGGCATCGCTGGTCTTCTCCAGGAGAGGAAGTATCAGATGATAGGCAAAAACTAAACACAAAATAACAATCACTGTCTATTGAGGCTGTGACTGTGTGGTGAAGAGAAGCAAATGGATCCGCGGAAGCTGGAGGCAGGCTTAGAGAGAGTTCATCTCTCCCTCCCTCCTCTCTCTTTTTCGAGACAGGTTTTCTCTCTGTAACAATCATGGCCATCCCGGACTTTGCTTTGCAGACCAGGCTGACCTCAAACTCAGAGATTCACCTGCCTCTGCTTCCTGAGTGCTGAGATTAAAGGTGTGTACCACTAGTGATGGTCTCTCTCTTCCTGTTTTTTTTTCTTTTCTTTTTCCTTTTTGTATTTCTTGAGACAAACAAGGTCTTTCATAGCTCTGGCTGAACTTGAACTCAATATAGAGTTGAGGAGGGCCTTGAACTTGTGGTCTTTCTGCCTCCACCTCTCAAGTGTAGAGATCATGCCTGGTTTACATGATTCTGGGGACACATTCTACAAGCTGAGCGACCCTCCATCTTTTGGATGTTTGTCTCTGTACTGCAGCAAGCAGGAGAGAGCTGGTAGCATGCATCTGCCCTTCTCAGGGTTTGGGAGATGGAGAAAAGATAGATTTTCAGGGCTCTGACACTGGGGCCCACAGTCTCACAACAGTGCCATAAGGCTTTGCCAGAAGTCTCCACAGCATTAGAGGGATCCATAAGACGCTGCCAGATCTGTTGCTGTGGAGTAGCAGGTCACCTTGAGGAGGTGACCGGAACTAATGATAGCTGAGTCTTGTTGGATGAGAGTCTTCACACAGGTCAGGAGGACCGAGGGTACATCCCAAACTGAGGGGCACCTGCGGCAAAACTCTGGATGTTGTGAGCACTGGGGAGACACCTTTAGCAGCACTTGCTAGCCACAGAATACAGCAAAGTCACCAAGGCAAACTACTAAAAATTTAAAAGATGGCTCAGGGGTATAGAGTGTTTGCCTAGGGTCTTCTAAGCCTTGGGTGTACCATCTCCAGGAACACAATAAAGCCAGAAAGGTCGTTCTCCTGCCGGTTGTATCAAGAGGGAACTGTGAAGACTACCAGTATAAGGGTGTGCTTGGCAGGCCCCTGGGGAAGGAGAACAAAGATATAAAAGATAGGAATGATGAGGCGAAGAGGGCCTTTTATTCCTGGAGAAAGAGGGGTCAGGAGATAAGCTGCTTTGGGGAAAGACCACACCAAGCAATGGCTGCCTCCTCTACCAAAAGTTAAGCCCCCAGATGTCCCGCTGCACTGCTACCGGAGTGTTAGCACATAGTAGGTACGCAGTGTTTTGTAGAGGAAGGAATTTAGGGAGGACGGAAGGATGGGCTAGTTGATAATGACAGGAGGAGAAAGAATTGATGGGAGGTAGGGAAGCAACAGGCTCCGTGATCTCAGTCTTGGGTGGGGTGTGCTCTATGGCATGGAGTGAAGTGCAAAGGAAGCGTGGAACCCACAGCCGTTCTGGCATATTTGAGCCCAGAGAGGCCTCATAGGGTTTCTTGGAGGCATTTCTATATGTTTTCTTTATATTTCTATATAAATTTCCAGTTTATTTAGGGGTGTGTATGAAACTAGAAGCTTTTGAAATACAGTCAAAATTGAAGAGCACAATGAAGCCGGTTCCTCACTCCTCCCCAGTTCTGGAAAATAGCATTTTCCAAGTGCAGGCAGCTGGGCAGGGGGATAGGGCTGCAGAGCATACCCAGACCAGGGGACAAGCTCAGAGCTCATTCCTGCCAGAGCTTTCGTTCTGGGCTTGGCAGTTGTTTCGGGGTTTTTGTGTCCTAGAGACATTTAACTCTGTACTTAATTTAAGTTTAATAGGCAGCCATTATGTTAAATAGAGACCAGCTGAACTGATTATTTAAGACAGAGTTATGGTCATTTAACAACTATGTGGTTTGACTGTTGCATCTCAATGAAGGCTTCCCGGTACCCTGCTATTATTACCATTTTGCATTTGGTAACTGTCTTTTCTTTGGTGCTGCCCTCTCGTTAACAACTGCCTGAGGGTCCAAGAGCTTCCTACTCTAACTTCCATCCCCAGACTGGTTTCTTTGCCCGAGTCTGAGGTTCCACAAGTCCCTACAGAGCTTGGGAAATGAGCTAAGATGGCATAAGGCCAGGAAGGAGGCCTTAAGGACAGGAGTGGGCTCCTGGCTGCAGGCCGGCCACCTGTCGGCAGAGGTTGGAAAATGGCTCCCAATGGCAGCTTGGCTTTGCTGGGAAGTTCAGAAAGCACAGCTGGGACCAAAATGTGACCGAGGTACTCTGGATTCTTCTAGAAGAAAAGAGTCTATGTGTAAGAGGGTAAGTCAGGAGGAAAACTAGAGGGGTACTCATTCAGGAAGACGTCTCTGATGTGATATTATTTATGGTATGATTCATGGTCCCATGCATGTTTACGATCTGTTTTAACCGATTTGCAAATTGAATATGAGAATTTGGGAATTTGTGTACTGTTACATCAAATTGTCATGATATCCAAACGAGAGTTTAACAGAGCCAGCTCACTGAACGGAGTAGAACAATTCAAGCATGCCAGAAGTCATGAGTGGAAGCCACACCCTGCCATGCCAGAAGTCATGAGTGGAAGCCACACCCTGCCATGCCGGAAGTCATGAGTGGGAGCCACACCCTGCCATGCGTGGTAGGCCTGCAAGCTGATCCAACCAGGGCTGGAAGGTTAAAAGCCAGTCTTTCGGCTTAGGCTTCTTCTAGAACCATTATTTTAACCCTTTGTGTCTTGCCTCATTTGCTTCCATCCTTGGTACATATGGTGGTACACAGAGCAGGGCCACAATCTCCCTTAAGCAGATTATAAGTGGGTAAAATGGTCAGTGTTATGTATATTTCAATCAAAATAAAAAATATGAAACTCTTCCTCAAGATGACTCCTTCTGTCTCCAAGACCAAATCAGACCTATTTTTGGTTGTTAAAATTCAGACCTATTTTTGGTTGTTAGAATTGAAGATGACTATGGTTAAAATAACAGTAGCTGAACCTCTTCAGAGAGACGGTTTCTGCAGAATGTGAGTTGTATCTCAGCAAAACTATGTTTTATGAAGATTAGGTTAGATAACGTGATACATGCACGGGCAGAGGACCGATAGAGAGATTGATGATAGGTCATTGATGTCCATGGACTGACAGATGATGCGTACATAGATGTACTAGGGAATGGGAAAGAGCTATCAGAAGAGCCATTTGAATGGGAGCAGTGTTGAGGGGACTGAATCAGGGTTGTGACGTAGCTGGGCCTGACAACAGCAGGGAGCTGTTAGCAGCTAGATCCGGAACTGATCTGTAGGCCGGAACTCAACAAGCACCTGCCTGGGAGGGTGGAGACAGGCAGGTCACCCGGGGCTCACTGGCCAACTTGCTTAACCCACTTGGTGAGTTTCAGACACGAGAGACCCCGTCTCGAAAATAAAGTGGCTGGTGCCTGGAATGACACCCACATTTGTCCCATAGCCTCCGCAAGCACGCCACCCCTACAAATTCAGGTAAGTGGTTGTGGCATGCTCTTGTGCGGCCTTCCCAACCAAAGATGCGCTCTGATCCCAAAACTACCGAGCCTCAAAGTTCGATGCCATCTGCTAGAACCTCCCTGCAGACACAGAACACCCCCACATCACTCAGGACACAGTCCCAAAGGAACCCCAAGGCTATCCGCTCAGCTGATGACTTTCCCCAAAATGCCCCGTGAGCCCCACCTGTGCTTAAGAACCCCACAGGGCCCAAAATGAGGCCTGAAGTCTCAGTTTCTCTCTATCTTTACTCCCAAATGCAGCCCAGATTTTCTTGAATAAATTTCATTGAACCCAAACAAGATCTTATTGGGATGTGAATGAATGATAAGCATTTAGAAAGCCCACCACTAAGGAGAATGTGGAGTGGGCAGAGATTTAAATACTGGGCAATTTTCATCTTATTTATTAGTATCAAATGGCTCCTTTTAGAGTCTATTTTACTTTTTTTTCTTTTTAAAATCTGATTTCTGTATAACCAATCATGGTAATGTCTGTCCTAGTATGAAAACGGAGTCAGCTCTCCAGAGCCAAACACTGTTCAAAAACATTAAATGGAAAATTCCCGAAATAAACTATGCACAAGCCTGAAGTTGTGTGGTGTTCTGGGTAAGGTGATGAAATCCCACCCCATCCATCTCAACCCTGTCCTGGATGTGAATCCCCCCTCCATTTGGCAATAGCTACCTGTCAGTCCCTTGTCGAGTTGACTGCGGCAGAACGTGGACACAGAAAATTTCTCAAGGTCCCACCCCTGGCTGAGAAGCTACAGCGTCAGTCTTCTCAAGGGATTAGCCAATCCCAAATGGGTCAGCCCTAAACGTGTACATATGAGTAACGCTCAATGGACTCAATAGGTTTTGTATGTGTGTGTAGAACAATAATAATAGAAGAAGTCATAAATTTGAGGGGGAGGGGAGACACAGAAGGAGCTGGATGGGGGAGAGGGAGAAGTAGAAATGATGTAAATATAGTAATCATGTATATAATTTTCAAAAAATTAAAAACTTTAAAAGCTTGCTGTGGCACTCCATCTTTACACTGAAGTCACCCTTATTCTACCTAGTAATAGACTCAAAACACAAGAGTAGCAATGCTGGCCCTGTGACTATATCCAAGAGAAGCTATAAGAGCTTCTCTAAATATCAACCCACATCATCACAAGAAGGGTAGGAACAGAACAGCAGGCTCCTGAGAGGGCTGGAGGGTGGCTCAGTGCATGCAGTGCCTGTGGCATAGGCAAAGAACAGAGGTTCAGATCCCCAGAACCCATGTAAAAGCCAGTAATCTGGTGCCCACTGCCTGTCGTCTCCGCACTCGGGGCAGAGGCAGACACAGGCTTGGGGCGAGTTGGCTGGATGAAGTCACCAGGACTGGCAAACTCTGGGTTCAGTGAGAGATGCTCCCTCAGTACATAAAGCGGAGAGTGAACAAGGAAGACACTCAATGTCAACTTCTGGGCTGTACACAGACGCATAACTTTTGAAACAGTATACTCTTGTAATCCTTTTGCTTTCTTATTGGTTTTTTTGCCACTGTGCGCGCGCTCTCTCTCTCTCCCTCACCCCCCACCCCGGTTTGGTGTTTTGAAACAGGGTTTCCTGTGTAGCCCTGGCTGTCCTGGAACTTGCTCTGTAGACCAGGTTGGCATCGAACTCACAGAGATTCTCCTGCCTCTGCCTCCAAGTTCTGGGATTAAAGGTGTGCTCCACCACCGTCTGGCTGCTGTTGATCTCTTGCATGTCTAGTTTATAAATTTAATCTTATTTGTAGGAAAATATAGTCTGTATAAGATTTGGAACCTTGGCATCTCCCAAGGCTCTTGGGAAAACATCCCAGGAATGAGGGGGTTCAACTGTACAGCTCTCAGGGAACTCCCTTTACTTGTAGCCTGACACATTTCAAAAGAAACACTGATGTAAATACACATATTCATATTCTTCTTTTTCCCTACTGTATCAATGGATACACTGATGTAAATACACATATTCATAGTTTGTCCTGTCCTCCCTTGTTCCTTTGACCATCTTTTCCCTACTAGATTGTATTGTTTTCTTTTCCTGATGATCCTGAGCCCGAGAAGTATCCTGTATAGAAGCTTTGTATGCACATCCAGAATGGCTGCTCTCCATCCTACTAAGGGGTGTGCAGAGTGTGGGTGTTTTCACCATTGCAGTGACAGCAGGTGACCATAGCCAAGAGACAAAGATGTCAACTGTCTCAGTGCCTAGATCCCCCCACAGTAACCAAGTGCCCCATAGCCTGCATGGCCTCCCAATGTGTTCATGACCTATTATGGGGGTGGGGGTGGAATCTCTGTATACTGTGGGAGTTGGAAACCTAACTCCAAGTTAGATGGACAATCAAGTCATTGCTTTACGTGGATTTTGTTTTCTCAGATTGCAGCTGCAATGAAGAATGGTCCTTTGCTGGTTTAAAAGTCCCAGGGTTTGGTGAGATTGGCTCAGCAGGTAAAGCAGCTAGCTTACTGCCGAGCCTAACAACCTGAGTGGTATTCCCCAGGACCCACATAGTGGTGGAAGAGAACCAGCTCCTGCCAGCTGTCCTCTGACCTCCACACACGTCGTGACATGCATCTTTAAACATACACAAAAATAAATAAATTAATCAAAAGACTTTGGCAGCACCACTCACCATTTGGGACAATCCTGTCAGCTTTAGCAATGCCTTTCTGCACCCCAGTTTCTTACTAACATAGCTGCCCAGCTTCGTGGCTAAAATTATTGCACCCCCAATAGTCCACTTGACTATGTACAAGTAGACATATTTATCCCCAACTTCAAAGGGTTATATACGCTTAGAGTTCCAAAATTGTTTAGTGAATATTAAGTTACCACTCACATATGCAAAATTTGTTCACCAAAACTATTCTACTTCATTGTTACAGCCTAAGATATGTCACATGGTGTAAAGAAGGGAACTGACTTCTTCCTGTCCTCTGACCTCCACACAGGCTCCTCCACACGTGTGCACATGTACACGTACACAGATACAAAATTAATAGATATCAGTGTAATAATTAAAAAAAAAGCAAACGAGATTGTGAAACCCTTGTCTTTAAAACTGTTCCTTTGTGTGTAGCTGAGTGAAGGCAAAGCCCTTCCTAGTGGTCTTCCCTGTGGTTTTGATTCTCTCTGCCCCTGGGTCAGGTGTTAATAGCCTCTAGGACTGAACCCCTACCCCCAAGTGAGATAAGCACATAGGCAGGGAAGCATGCTGTTTTTCAAATATCAATGCCTTCCTGCCCAAAGCAGAGCTTCAAAAAAAACGCTCAGTTTAGTCCATGAGCAGAAAGAACTGGTGCTTGAGCAAGACCCATGCAGGATAAAGCTGAGGCTAACAGTGCACTTTGCCAACATAACTTGATATTGTGCATCCGGGGAGTGAGGGAGCATCCTAGGAGGTGTTATATGCTCAACCTAGACCTAGTAGGAAGTCACTTCCTGTTGCTTGAGGATCAAGATGTAGAACCCCAGCTCCTTCTCCAGCACCATGTCTGCCTGCATAGCATCCGCCATGATGATAGTGTACTAAACCTTTGAAAATGCAAACTGCCTAAATAAATGTATTCCTTATAAGAGTTGCCTTGGTCACAGTGTCTCATCACAGCAATAGAAACCCCGACTAAGACACCTTCCAAAGGCTTGAAGTCATAGCCAACTGGCTGTTGTCTTCCAGATGCTGATGAGAGAATCAATTTTGCTCAGGAAAGTGATGGAGAAATAAGCAAGCAACACAAATAGCAATGCTGACCCATAGGATGTCAGTGACATCATATAAGATGCGAAGGTTACAGCATTTTTTTGGTAATTGCTGTTCTCGTCCATTCTGGGAGATACAAGAGACTTCTGCCACTACCCCGATCCTTACAATGCACCCATCTGTGGCACTCTCTTGTTACAAGAGTGATGGAGACACTGTAAAATCTGATGATGTGGCCCTTCTTGGTGAGTCTCTTCTCAGAAGCTAGGCTGGGTCTTCCAGACAGGTCAGTGCAATGGTCACAGCTTCTTCTTTGGCTGATTCATCCTTTTGAAGGATCTGAATAGCAGTGATGATTATGACAGTGATAATGATGGCTGTCCTTTGCTGGAGGATACTTCCTTTGTCCCTGGCATTGTCTTAAATGCTTTACAGGAATTATACCCTTTAATATTTCAGCAGTCTGGGGAGGGCGACATCATAAACTTCTTTCTCTATTGTGTTAATAAAGAAATGGAGTTGCTTAGCGATTAAGTGGCCTGTCCAGCCACACCCAGCCAAAAAGCAGCAGGTAGGATCTGGCTTCAAGTCTGGAGGGTTCTCAGTCTGGCTCAGGAATCTCAGGACTGGCCTGCTATTGTCTGTCCTATCTTCCTCTTCTAGGCCATGTTTGTAGCTTTACTGGCTTTGGATTAGAATAAATACAGGAAACGATGCAGGCAGATTCATTCATTCTTCACTTGTTGAGACCCACACCTGTGCTTGTTCGCTGGGAACCAGGGTAAGACCCTAATCCTTTTCTGGCAGTTGGCAGTGTGGCTCTGTGGAGAACCAAGTGCCCACTGAAGGCCAGTCTTGGAAGTGTGCTGTCTTCTCCTTCCCCCTCCATGGGACAGGGATTTTCTGTGTAACAACTCTGGCTGTCCTGGAACTCACTTTCTAGACCAGGCTGGACTTGAACTCACAAAGATCCACCTACCTCTGCCTCCCAAGTACTGGGGTATTACTACCATTCCCAGCACAAGGTGTCTTTTTTATATTCTTGGGCTGCCTGGGGTAGAGGGTGTGAGAAGCTCCCAGGTGTGTGTTCTAGACTACAGGGAGATACTTTACCATATACTGTCCTCGGGAAACATTGGTTCATTGTGTTACTCTTCAACGCCAGCCTTGGTTCCAGGCCAAGATGCAGACCTTAGGATCAGGGGGCAGAGCACCAACTATATGTCAGCAGCCATTTGCCTGGGAACATGTGGTGCTGTAGGAAATCCTTCAGCCAGTAGCCTTTAAGTTACCAGCCCACTTGGGCGTGGTTTCTTACACTATAAATGCCAGTGTAAAGTGTGTGGTCTTCCTCCTTCCTTCTTGCTTCCCCTCCCTCTTCCTTTCCCTTCCCTTCCCTTCCCTTCCCTTCCCTTCCCTTCCCTTTTTACTTCTTTTTTTCTGCCCCCTTCTTCCCTTTCCTCCCCTCTCTCCTTCCCTTTCTTCTTTCTCTCCTACCCTCCTTCCTTCCCTTCTTCCAATGCTCTGTTTCTGCTTTCTCATTTATACTGTAGGACACTGTATATGTTTTTATATGGTAAGTGTCAACCCATTTGCTTGTTTGTGACTAGCATCTCTCTGATTAGCTTTGCGTGGGATGACTGTTTATTCTTTGGTTAGCATCCAGTGGTGTTCTAACAAGTGGTTAAAGGTTCTTTGGGAGGCTGAATTAGGCCCGGCTTAGGTACTTTTCTAGCCCTGGTGATTGTGGTCTGCTCTAACCTAAAGGCAAATCTAGTCCCTCCCTCTGCTCTGTCACTGTCCCGTCAGGCTAAGCAGCCTGTCCCCCTCAGTCAGTCTGGGGTTGGGATGTGGGAGAATTTCTTGGTTCCCACTCAGGCCCCAATTCTCATGGTGACAGTGGCAGACACCTGATTAGAACGTAGGGAAGGCGCTGGGAACACCACCTGGCCCGGAGACATCTGAGATCCTTTCCCATGAATACTGAAATCAAATCAGTGTTTCCAAGGGCAGCAAGAAACAGAGGACAAAGGAATAAACGTCCCCCTCATCTCAGAGAACTCTGGAGCTTACCCAGGTGTCAGAGTGTTTAGTGAGTTGGAGGAGGCCACATTCCTCGACCCCAGGAAAGACTCGGGCAGCTTTGGGATCTTGTCATCTCTGCTTTGGGCATTGTATTTGAAACTTTCCAGGTCAAATGTGCCCCTGTATTTTGGCCATTTCTCCATTGAGGTAATTGGCACCTGATCTCTGAGCGAACAGAGTCTAAATAGGCTCTTGAGACTAATAAATAAGCCCTTCCTAGTGTGCTTGGGGTTGGAGATGTGCAGACAAAAGACAGCTTAGACCTGGCTCCCATGCAACTCACATCTGAGAATGGTGTGGACCACAGTCAAGCGATGAGTCCAGAACTGGGGGCAGGGATGCAGAGACTTGTGTCTGAGCTGTTCCAGGACCACGAGGTGGAGTAGAAGATGGGGGAAAGGAAGGTTTCCTGCAATAGGAGTGATGGGCTAAGTAAGCAGCCGGGTCAGGAGGCTAGAAAGAGAGCATAGTGGGTAGAAAGAAAAGCCTTAGACGCTGCACAATTGCAGACAGCCATTGATGTGAGGCAGTGCCAGGCATCTCCCCGTTTATCACAGAGCTTATTATTATAACCTAGGGGCTCAGGAAAGTGGACGCAGAATGAGATGGGGCTATTGATTTCACGTGAGGACAGATGGGGACCATATCCTTGCTAGGAAGAAAGTTCATTTTAAAAATATGTTCAGGGTTGGGGTTGTTGCTCAGAGGATAAAGCTTGCCTGGGGTTGAATTCCCGGCTACTGGTAAACCAGGCATGGTGGCACGTAACCATAAGCCCAACATTTAGGAGACAGAGGTGAGGGTCAGAAGTCAAGGTCTTCCTCAGCTACACAGCAGGCTTGTGTCCAACCTGAGATACATGGCTCTCAAAAAAAAAAAAAATTAAAAAGAAAGTAGATGTTTAAGTGAACCAGAGAATAAAACAAACAAGACTCTCATGTTTGTAGAACCCTTCACCATTTCGAAACCATTTTTTCCACTTTTACATAGATGAATGTCCAGTTTGCAGATGTGAGACAGAGGGGTTGAGGCAATGGCGTGGATGGCTGCCAGTGGATCCGGACTTGAGCCAGCAATGTGACTCAGCTCTCATATCCCCACTGTACCACGCTTCCCAGATCTCCACAGGACATACCTGCAAGAAAATCACTGCATGGCTCTGTTCTCCAGAACCTTCTGCTTAAGGATAAAATGAGCTCTCGGTTAATATTCTTCAAATTCGTCTTTCAAAAATAGTTTATATGTGTGTGTGTGAAAACATGTCACAATGAAAACCATGGTTTTGTACAATAAGTACTGAAAAGAAGAAATCCTAGTACATTTAAAATTTTGCCACTCAATTTTTGACTCAAAATTCTTCTGACTTCAATTTGTTCTCACCGTTTTGAGGTTCACTGCTGTGTGATGTTTGACTCTTTTAGCTTTTTGAGGGGCCCACCACCCAGCTCCCAAATAAATTACTTATGGAGGCTTCTTCTTAAGATATGAATGCCTGGCCTTAGCTTGGTTTGTTTCTTGCCAGCTTTTCTAAACTTACGTTATCCCAACTACTTTTTGCCTCTGGGCTTTCCCCCTTATTTCCATATACCTTTCTTTACTTTTTTCTCCATGGCTTGTCGTGTAGTTGGGTGGCTACCCCTGGTGTCCTCCTCTCATGTTCTCTTTCTCTTGTTCCTCCTTCTCTCTCTGCCCAGGCTGCTGCTTCTATTTATATTCTTTGCCTGCCAGCCCACCTATCATTGCTCCTGCCTTGCTATCGGCCGTTCATCTCTTTATTAGGACCATCTGGTATTTTTAGACAGGTGCAGTAACACAGCTTCACAGAGTTAAACAGATGCAGCATAAACAAAAGTCACACACCTGAAAAGAATATTCCCCAACACTTCACCTTGGTTTCTAGTTTGTTTTCTGGACCTTGATGATCTCATCATGGTAACTGGGATGCAGAGAGGAAGGCTTTGGCGTGAGAACTGTATTTTAGTGTTCTCTTTGGCTTTTTTTTTTCACCCAAGAGCCTCCAAAATCAGGTTTTTAGGGGGAAAGGGAGAAGGGGAGAGAGTGGGAAGGACCCTGTGAGGAAGCTGAGGACTTTGGAGGCAAGAAGGGGTTTCCTAAGACCACTGAAACATCAGATATTTACATTACGGTTCATAACAGTAGCAAAATTACAGTTACGAAGTAGCTGGGAAATAGTTTTGTGGTTGGGGGTCGCCACAATGTGAGGGAGTGCGCTAAAGAGTGGCAGCTATAGGAGGATTGAGAACCACTGAGTTAGAGGAAGAAGGAAAATTCTGGATGTCTTCACTCAAGTGCTCCCTGACCCTGGGAGTGACCCGGGCTGGGTTTGCTGAGAGTTCAAGATCACACCTATGTCCTATTTGACTTCAGCGGAAGAGGTTGCAGTGTGTCATGGGGACTCTGGAAGTCCCCTGAGGAGACATGCTGTCACTGGTAGGTATGGCTTTCCTAGAGGGCGACAGAATTGAGGAAGGCCTCGGAATGAGCAAACCCACCCGGCCCCTACCTCTTCCAGCAGCACATGGCAACCCTCTCCTCCACTGTCCCTCCCAGCAACAGCTTCTCTGCTTACACCACTGTATCCAACTGCCACCACCGCCGCTATCAGCACCATTAATTACGACTGCCATTGCTGCTGTCTCCAGCATCACCACTGCAACCACCTACGGCATTCTCAGGTTTACTAACACCGCCACCACCACCTTCGTCCTTGTCATTATTACCTCTGTTAGCACCACCACCACCATGAGCATCATTGCTGTTCACCACGTCACTCTACCAATACCGCCACCGTTGTCACCATTACCTTTATCATCATCACCTTCCCCGTTATCTCCACTTCTCCCTCTACCATTGTCGCCTCTGTGCCATCATCACCACTGCCACTGTTATGATTGTCACCATTCCCTCCACTGAACAATCATCACTACCATCGCCATTACTGCCTCCGTCACCACCACCACTCTCTTTACTACCACCATGATCTCCATCACCATTTGCTCCCTCAGTATCTACCGTCACCACCATCCTCACCTCCAACACCATCCTCTCCACCAGCTCTTCCACCAATTACCACCATCACCGTTACCTTCGTAGCTATCACCCCCAGTTTCACCATGATCTCCACACTCCCCTGACCAAACCCTTTGCTATCACTACCATCACCACCTTCAATATTTTTATCTTTACTAACCCTCCACCATCAGCACCACTATCTCTGTTTTGCCATTCTCATTTACTAGACACTTTTGTGGCCGTCCTGTTTTACAGTGGAGGGGACCGGGTCTCAGGCTAAGTGGTTTGTTCAAGCCCATACAGTAGCAAGCTGGAGAGTCAGGATTTTATCCCAGGTCTGTATGAGGGAGATGACTCGCAAGGCTGCATGGTCGGGTGTGGAATACGCGCTGGGTCTTAGTTTATCTGTAGCCAGGCGCCTCTTTGTTTGGGTTTGCGAGGCTCCTTGTGGACTATGACCAGGACTGACAATCTGTTTCCCTTTCTTTTTCTGACTTTCTTTCACACATCCTGGATCATCTGTCTTTTCTGGTCAGGACAAATAAAAATGTTTTATGTCCCTTCTCCCTTTTTCTGGGCTTTGGATGTAAGTGTTTGCACACAGTTCTGGGAGCAGATGGAGCGGGATAGAAATCCATGTGATAATTCAAACTCAGAAGCTCAGTGAAAACACTCCCATGCATCGATATCTCCGAGAATCCGGAAGACTGAGACATATCTAGATAGAGAGAGAGAAAGGGACAGAGATGCAGACACACACTGATTGTGAACCTTTGTGTTTCAGGATTCAGAGATGCCAGGACCCCTGGCTTTTCAGCGTATTTTCCAAGTCATGGCAAGTCAAGGTGACCAGATGTTGCTTTCTCCCTGGTGCCATCGGTACACACCTGCTGATTCTAGGGGCCGGGCTTCCCTTCAGGTGAGGAGGACATAACTCCTTCCTTGAAGAATCCATGGCTCCATGCCAGAGTCGGGTGTGTCTACAGCACATTGCCAGATGCCCCAGGTGAGCTGTGGCCATCTCTTGGCTTGGTTGGAGAACATGCCTCCAGACCGTTGCTTCTAAAGATAACTCCCCTGTGTGAAACCAGCTCAAAGCACTCTGCTGGTGTCATCAGTGGTTAAATTGAACCGGGGCTTCTTTAGGCTTCTGACCCACAATAAACCTCCTTGAAAGCAGGTTTACAGTAGTGTGTTTGGCCCGAGGGCAACTGGTGGGCTTGGCCGCATGGACATTCTGGATGTATGTGATTTGGGATCTGTGAGAACATAGGTATGGAGACTTCAATATCAATCAATATCTGTGTCAGCAGGAATGGTGGGGAGGGGGGTTTCCTTAAGAGTTGCCTTTCACCTCCTGTTTTCTCCTTTGCCCTGTCTATAGGTCCTTAGGCAACTCAGGGCCATTCAGGAGGTTGGTGGTAGAGCTCAGAGTGAACTTGGGCCTGGGTCTATGTTTCTGCCTTCTCCGTGACTTTCCCTCGGAGCCTCCCTGGGAAGCGGGAAGACTGGTAGCCTTGTTGCTTAGCTTTCAGGGATGCTTGGCAGAAAGGGAGGTCTATGTCTTAGCTTGGGTTTCTATAGCTGTGAAGAGACACCATGACCACAGCAACTCTTATAAACAAAACACTTAACTGGGACAGCTGGCTTACAGTTTCAGAGGTTCAGTCTATTATCATCATGGCAGGGAGCGCGGCGGCGCACAGGCAGACATGGTGCTGGCTACATCTTGGCTTGCAGGGAGCAGAGAGTTGACTGACTGTGACACCGAGCGAAGCTGAAACAAAAGACCTCAAAGCCTGTCCCCTCAGTGACACACTTCCTCCAGCAAGGCCATACCCACTCCTGCAAAGTCACACCTAATAGGGCCACTCCCTATAAGGTTATGGGGGCCAATTACATTCAAACTACTGCAGACTAATAGCCACAGAAATCCTTCTTAAGGAATAAAGTGGCTTCTTTGGTCATTATTGGTTGTGGCTGCTTTTGAAGGTGGGTGTTGGGGAGGATGGGGTCAGGGTAAAAGAAAGCACGTGTGCGTGTGTGTGGGGGGGTGCAGAAGGCAGCTGCCACCCCCACCTCAGTTATATGACAGACACAAAGTATCCTCCCTCTGCTGACCTTGGAGGGAGTTAACCCCATTTTCCTCAAGAGTTAAGAGCAGATTCGGGTTTGGGCACTGTTGACTGTTTCAAATCCCTGCCACAGAAAGTTCTTGAAGCCTGGGGAAAACTTTTGTTTTCACTTAAAAATGGATGTGTTGCGATTTCTTCTTAAAAGAGGTGTTAGTCTTATTTTTCAACATGAAATATGGGAGTGTTATAAAATAGAAAAACAGAAATTCAGGCATAAGTCGTTGCTACAGGAACGCATTGGCCTCGCCTCCCTTACTTGGTCAGCTGTCTTAGATTCAGGGGTGGTGCTGGCAGTGGCAGGGGTGAGTACAAGTGACCAGAGTCCCTTGTGCTCTTCTTTGGCAACAGAACGACTTGCTGGCTCAGATCCTGTGGTGTGGAATTGGAAGACACTGGTATCATGGGTGGTTCACCAAGTCCAGACTTTTTCCCAGGCTCTATCAATTCATCCCCACAACAACCACACTAAAGAGGGGACGTATCTCTACACTTTCTGCCCTCCTGTGGTGTATCCTGTCACCCAGCCTCCATCCTACTGCCCCAAGAGGAGAATCGTCAGGGGCCATTAAGAAACCACAGTGTGGGGTTTGAACCCCGGTCTTTGGAGTTCAAAACTGTTATATTGTGTTGCTGTCTTGGGCTAAGCCAAGCAACAGAGGTAGTTAGCACAGCAGGTCCTGGGTGTGTGTGTGTGTGTGGGAGCTCTTTTCCCTCTGACCTCCCTCCTAAGCCCAGCAGAGCGGGCACACCACAGGCATCTGCCTTTGATTGGAACTGGCAAGGCCAGCACAGACAGGAAACATAGCTGTGGTCCAGAGCCTCCCTCCTGCCCTGAGAAATGCCATTTACAGATGGAGAAGGGGAGAAAATATGGGAGGACAGGAAGCTGCAAATTCAACAGATGCACAGTAGCATCCTGGGAGGTAGGGTCACAGCCCACTGAGAGCAAACAGCCCGAGCCACAGGTTGGAGTGTAAACACCGAGGCATTGAAGCTTGGTTTGCTTAGGAGGACCACAAGGGCTGGGCTGTGGAGGGAGAGGTTGCCTGGTGTGCAGTGGCCCATGAGGGAGCCCTGTCTGGGAGAACAGGCTTCTGAGCTGAAAAGAAAACATGAGTCCCGTCTTTCAGAGCTGACCTGGGGGACATCAATGCCTTCTGGCTTGGCTTCCCACATGGCCAAACATAAATCCCTAGGGACAGGGGCAGCAGAGTCAAGGAAGAGTATGCTGGCTTCAGGTGACCGAAAGAAGAGACTAAAGGAATCCTGTGAATAAATTCAGGCAATTGGAGACCTGGGCTAGCCACCTCTTCCCTCTTTGTCTTCTGTAGTTAAAATTGATGTCATTGATCTGTGTCATGAGTGGGAAAGAGGCTTGCCAGGGCTCCGTCCAGGGTGGGGACTGGATAACCCCCAGGCAGAAGGAGTAAAACCAAGGGTTTTAGTGCAATCCCTGATTTAAGTGTGACTGGTGTCTTTATGAGAAGATTAGGACAGACAGACACTCACAGGCAGAAGCTCATCATTTGAATGCACAGGAAAGAAGCCTTTGAGAGGGCAACCTGCCTTCAGAATTATAAGAACAATATACATCTTTTGCTCACGCCACCCGTCCTGTGGTCCAACTCGCTAAGACAGTACTGCAGTCATGACCCTGGACCTGCCTGGGCAGAAGAGACCGGCCAGTGCCTGGGGCTGTGACTATGGGGGCTCCAGAGTGGGCTGGACGATTTTAGGAGTGGTAAACCGTCACCTGGGACAGTCAAGAAATGCCTCATGGAGGTTGGGCTGACTTAGCTTTCATTTCCTGTTCTCTGAAAAGGGGAAGACAGGCGCTCCTCCCCCAGAGCTGGCTGTCAGGAGCAGGATGAAGGAATTCACTTACAGCATCAGACAAAGCCATCTGGCTCTCTCAAGCCAGCATCTACCTGCTCCATAACGCCAGAGCCACTCATGAAAACTGCAAGTCCTCAACAGAGGCAGTGGCGCTGGACCGGATCGTAAATGCCCTGCTCGATTCTGCTGCAGGTGAGAGCCCTTATCTGGGATACGAGGGCCAGGGGACTGCCTGTTGTAGCCTTGGTTTTTCTACTTGTCCCTTGGTTGTCAGTTTCGTCCTTCATTCCACAGTCACTACTGTGCACCGGGGATGGGGCAGGTGGTGTCTCCAATCATACCCAGCTTATACTTAGCAAGGTGTTTAAATTTCTCCGCTTTGCACAGGGTTTCGTCTGCTCCCATGTAGGTGCCCTGGCCGGGCCAGGTCTGTTCTAACAGCCCCTTGTGCAGCAGTTGACCGGACTGTATTGCATCAGGTATGCTATTGGGGAGGGTGTCAGTGAGGCCCCTGTAAGAGGAGGCTCAAAGAAGCAGGTCCAGGAGAGCTGACATTAGCAATACGCAGACTTTTAATTCTGTGGCCCGATTTAGTTTCCTCTTCTGTAAAACGTAAGCCATCACTGTATTCACCTCACGATCCCATTGGAGGATAAAATGAGTTAGGGCATACCATGTACTCTGACTGGTACCCAGCCTCAATCAAAAGGTCACTAAGCACACACCCTTCTTTCTACTGTCTACGGAGAAGGAAAGGCTGATCTCCAACCCAGGGTGCAGCAACGTGTACTGCAGTTAACAGGGCATGTGACCCATACGGTTTTGTTTATTTCTAGACTGCCTGATTTAAAAAGTCTCTTTTGGTGACCTGGAGAGTGGTTAGACACAGGTGTGCTGCAAATGCCTGCTCCAGTGTCGCTTACCTGGGAGGGACATCACCTGCTGGGAACATTTGGTCAGGCCCAGAGAGGCTTTCGTCTGTCACAGCTGACCTATGTTGGGGGTGCTAGTGGCATCTAAAGAATTGAGACTGAGGGTGTGTAAATAGCCTACCATGCACAGCATCGCTCCCAAGAAAGTTATTTGACCTCCGATGTCGAAAGTGTTGCTGCCTTGTGACCTCAACAGCAGGCAATCTTTACTGTGGAAAAAACCTGGCTGCAGGCCAGAGGAAGAGGGCTTGTTTTCTGAGTCATCAGGGCTCTTCTAGGAGGCCAGTACCTTTATTTGCAAACCCATGGACTCCTAAGGCCTCCTTAGGAGAGCTGCTATGTAGGATTAGACAAAACGTATAAACTGGTAGCTGAGAAGCATTAACCTTCCACTCAGGTCTTCCATGTTTGACTCTTTAATTCCCTGCTCAATTATTTAATCATCTTTGTGGGGGTCCGTTGTGAAACTGGATTGAGAGTCTCCCAGAGCCCAGGCAAGGAAGAATTCTTATATAACTGCCATCCTCACCCAACGTTCCCAGAGTGTATCATGCTGGTGTGCCCTTGAAGTGGTGAGTTCACCCTGCTGACACCTGGGAGACATGCCTGTCCCTGAGATTCCCACCTGCTTTCTTTGCATATACGTCCCCTTTCTGGTTAGGTAAATTCTCTGTCTCCCAGTTTCTATAAGGAATAATCATCCATGATAATTAATAAAAAGACAGTAATTTGAAAAAGAAGTCAAACAAATTATAAACAAATGGCACATATAACCTATGGTTAAAAATAAACAGAATGAAAGAAAACCTCAAGGGAGACTTTTGGTAACAACGAGGAGAAAATAGAGAATTGTGTAGCATCTTAAAAGGCAACATTGGGTGCTAACAGACAGCCCTTACAGTGTCTCACAGAAGAGAGATGTTACGATGCAGAAGCAGCTTGGTCATGTGACTCCAAGGAGCTCAAGCTGCGTTTTTTGTCTCATGGCTGATTTGTCTTCGGAATCTGCAGCACGAGCCATGAGGGTCTGGCTAGCCCCTTAGCAGGAAGCAGTAGAAGAAGGCAGCCACCAAAGCCACCAAAGCCTGGGCTCAAGAACCAGAGGGACCTTAATATAACAATAGCATCATTACTAACTGTATTGAATGACCTGCCTCTTCTAAATTCCAGTTTTGCAAAGGTGATGTAAAATAGACTGCACTAATCACCCCATTTCATAGGAGTATATTTTATAGGGATCATATTTTAAACAGTGAGCACAGCACTGGGTGAATTCTACATGCTCAATTTTTGTGGCTGATGCTGAAAATGATGTTGATATGACTGTGCGCTCCTACATATCTACTTTGCTTAATTTTTTCTGGCTATTTATGTGTATATACGTGACAATGTCTGAGAAGTTAGGGAACGTATTTATTTACAAGCACGTGTACATATATACATACTACACATGCATATGTATGTGTGTACACATCAACACATGTATGCATGCATCTTAGCTTCTCTCATCCATTCAGTTGTGTCTCGCTTTCTGTGCACAGCGCTTTCCAACTCTTCCTTAGCTTGATGACATCATATTGGGGCTTGGCCATGGCGGGGATATGTTATAGCATGGAAATTGGCAAGCCTGTGCATCAAGAGTTTTTTTTTCCCCCTCAGACAGCCAATTTACCAGGACTGTTGCTTATATGTACCTTGCATTTCCAATTAGACCGTGAATGTCGTTAACACTCAGGATGGGCCACAGACACCCTTTGATCCCCGTGGGCCCTCACATGTGTCTGTTGTACAGTAGGCTTCAAACGATGCTTGAGTCAACAGGACAGAGGGCAAGAGGATGAAAGCACCAGAGGAGACAGCAGAAGTGGGCTCAGGAAATGCAAAGAAGTCGCTTCAGAGAAGCTGCAGGTCAGCAGCTGGCGAGGGAGGGAAAGATCAAGGAGGGGGATGGTTTGGATGGGTCAGAGGGTTTGGTGACAGGCGAGAAGGGTTTATCAACCGAAGCCTAAACAGAGAATGAAACTCAGGGTGAGAAACAATTCCATGTGACTTTGGATCACTGCAGGAAGAGGGTTTCTTCAGTTGTATTCTTTTAGATGAGGACTTTAAACAAAAGCTGTGACAACTAAATAGCTGGTCAAATGCAATCAATACAATACTTAAAAATCGGAAAATAAACCAGATGAATCTATCTTCTGGAATACTTCCAGGTCGTAGAATTCAGAAAGTGACTGTGGTAGTTTGAATGTAATTGACCCCTATTATCTCATAGGGAGTGGCATTGTTAGGAGGTGTGGCTTTGGCTTTGTTGGAGTGGATATGGCTTTGCTGGAGGAAGTGTGGCACTGTCGGGGCAGATTTGAGGTTTCCTATGCTCAGGATGCAGCCCCGTGTCTCAGTCGATTTCCTGTTGCCTGCGAGATGTAGGACTCTCAGCTACCTCTCCAGTACCATGTGGTGCCATGCTCCCCGCCATGATGATAATGGACTGAACCTCTGAAAATATAAGCAAGCCACCCCAGTTAAATTTTTTCTTAGTAAGAGTTGCTATGGTCATGGTGTCTCTTCACAGCATTAAAAACCCTAAGACAGTGCCAATGATGAGCATTTGGACAATGATAAATTTGGGAAATTGGCAGTGTTCTTTATAGCATGGTTAGATGACAGAGGTTAGAAGCGGTACATATAATCTCATTTTTGCATAAATACATATGTATAGAAGTATGTCTGGGGTGCATATTAAGACACTAAGATAGTTTATTTCTGTACATTTTTCTACGCTTTGGTAGAAAATTTGGATGATTTTTCTACCCTTTTTGTTTAAAGGAATTTCCAACTTTTTCTATTACAATACTTCTTTAATTAATGTAGTTGTACTAACTAAAATGTTTAGATTTCCATATTAATCTCTGTGCATATATATACATATATTAGCAAAGTGTTAAAAATAGAACTTGGGCTAGCAAAAAAATTACCTTTGACTTACAAATTTATCCATTCCCCCCTCCATGCACAAAAATCTATTACTACAATGAGTCACAGTTATATTGGCTTGAATATTTTGGGAACTGCCTTGCTAGAGGGATGTCAGTATTGTACACTGGCTCTGCCTTGAAGAATGAAGGAGTTTGCATCAGAATTCTGGACGGTTGCTGCACTGTTGAATGGGGACTCCACAGAGCAGCTAGCAATGTCTAGAGGGCCAAAGGCATGAGAGAACAATTCTAGATTTACCAGCTTCAGAGAAATGTGGCTCTGGCTGTCTGAAGACCTCTTTATCCCAGGATAGCTCTGCCACATGGTGTCTAAACATGTCAGTTTTAGGATGTAGGCGAGCTTTTCTACAGATGAAAGATGCAGGTCTGCCCGCCGTGAAGGAATAGCTGACAAGAAGTAGCGGAGTGAGACTTCTAATAAAGAGTCAGAGGCATAGGTGGGCAGGCTCAGGGAGAGCCCTGCCAGTGCTGGCTCAGTTTCAGTGGCATTGCAGAAGTGCTGGGAACTTTCTCCTACTCCATTTCCTGGATGGGTAGGGCGAGGAAGAGGCAGACTCCGGAGCTGTGGTGAATAGGTTTAAGCTCTGGTTCTGTGCACTTTTTGGTTAAGTTTCGTATCCACCTCTGCCTCCATTGACCAGCCTGTGAGAAGGAGGCAGCAGGCATCCCTGTCTTATGAAATTGTGTGTGTGTGTGTGGGGGGGGGAATGAGGTAATCAGCCAGAGGTACTCAGAGCCCACCTGGCTTGCAGCAGGTGCTGTGGGAATATTTCATGTGGTATTAACCCTTTGTGTGCTCTCTTCTTCCAGGATTGATGGGCCAGGGTTTAAATATGTGGGGCCCAGTTTCAGATGAATTAGCTAATGTTACCAGTGGTGTGTGAGTGTGTGTGTGTGGGGTGGGGGGGGCAAGGGTCTTAGAAGAAGGACATACTGGGTTGGTGAGATGGCTAAGTGGATAAAGCACTTGCTGTGCAAACATGCAGAACCAAGGTCAGATCCTTGAATCCATGCAAAAGTCAGATATAGCATAGGGGAATGATGGCAGCATGATTGTGCTGAGGTTGGAGGTAAATACAAGAGAATCCCCATCAGCCTGAGCATCAGCAAGCCTGGTGTTGACCGAGTTTTCTGTCCCACCTGGTCCCTGTAGCTATTCAGTTCCAAAGAAATACACAGAGGCCTACATTAATCATAAACGGATTGGCCCATTAGCTCGGGCTTCTTATTAACTAATTCTTACATCTTAAATTAGCCCATTATTCTTGTCTATGTTAGCCACATGGCTTGGTACCTTTTTTGGTGAGGAAGTTACATCTTGCTTCCTCTGTGTCTGGGTCACGATTGCAGACTGCACTTCCTTCTTCCCAGCATTCTCGTTGCCCTGCCTCTACTTCCTGCCTGGTCGCTCCACCTATACTTCCTGCCTGGCTACTGGCCAATCAGCGTTTTATTAAAATACAATTGACAGGGTACTGATCATTGTCCTATAGCACCCCCTCTTTTTTGTTTAAAACAAAAACTCTGAATCTAATATTCTTTGTTTAGCTTTTCTTCTGACCATTATCCATAACAACTTGTAACCAACATTCTAAACAAAGGAAAATATCCATAGTCAATTTTTTGGGAATGTGGGCATAGTTTTTCAGGCTACTTCCTGCTGATTGGGGGCACTGATACTCTTATGGGGACCTAAAGAAAATTTAGAATTATCAGGTCCAGACTGGAGTATCCTGCGAGGCTTGATCATCTCAGGCAGCAGCCTTGAATCTGTTCTGGATGTACAACTCTGACATCTGGGCCATCTGCTCCTATCGGAGATTTCTCAGGGGTTCTTCCTTGATCAAACCTGATTTTTCTTAACCCGGAATGAATCTACAGCCTCTCATTTCCTGTGGAAACAAAACCAAAACCTCTTCTCCAAAGTAACATATCTTTTTACTTTAATTTTGAAGTCAAGGTATTTTTAAAATATTTATGTTTTATTAATTTAGCAGCATTTATATTCAAATGTCTTTTAGCAGCTGTTGCTCCTTCCACATCTGTCAAGCAATTTAAAGACAACATAATAACATACAGTATCCAGATTCTCTGTGTATTTTCCATCTTTATGTGGCTTTATTTTAACCTCTATTTGTTTTATTTTTATTTTTAATTTTTTTTGGCTTTTTGAGACAGGGTTTCTCTGTGTACTTTTGGCTGTCCTGGAACTCATTCTGTAAACCAGGCTGTCCTTGAACTCACAGAGATTTGCCTGACTCTACCTTCCAAGTGTTGGCATTAAAGGTGTGTGCCACCACACCCAACTACTCTCTTTTTTATTTTAAGGACTTTGTTCTTTTTTTCTTTTCTCTCCCGAGCCTACATATATTTTTAACACACTGTAAACCATTTAGAGGTTTTCTTCATCTTTGGATCTCTCTTTACTTGTATATCTCTCTTTTGCTGATCACATGAGTCTTTAATTTGCTAAGTGATATGGCTAGGATTAAACTTGTGGCTTTGACAGCTAGAAAGCCCATTCCTTAGCTTTTTTTCTGAGAGACTAGCCTCATGGTAGAGGTACTGGCTGGAGCTATGTTTATTGCCACAACTCTATGGCGTTTCAAGGTCCCTACCACCACCAAAAAGTATGCAGTCAGCTTTTCATCAACACCATTTAAGTGTTTTGTGGCAGGACCTCTTAAAAGAGCTGCAAGCTTCTGCAGCTAAAGCTGAGTCAGGAAGTCTCTCCCAAATGAGAGTGCTTGCCTCTAGCAAACAGAGCCCACCTGAGAAAATGCTACCAAGAAGCCATGCTTAACTCTGTTCTTTTTGTGTCTAGAATTACTTTCCAAGCTCTCTAAGGCTTTCTGTGGATGCACATGTTGGGCTCCATTTGTTGACTGAGTTTTCTGTCCTGCCCAGTTCCCACAGCCATTAAGTCCTGAAGAAATCACACAGAGGTCTACATTAATCATAAACCGACTCGCCCATTAGCTTCTTATTAACTAATTCTTACATCTTAAATTAGCCCATTATTCTTGTCTATGTTAGCCACATGGCTTGGTACCTTTTTTGGTGAGGAAGTCACATCTTGCTTCCTCTGTGTCTGGGTCATGACTGCAGACAGTGCTTCCCTTTCCCCAGCATTCTCATTACCCTGCCTCTACTTCCTGCCTGGCTACTGGCCAATCAGCATTTTATTAAAATACAAGTGACAGGGTACACACCATTGTCCCACAGCAGCCTGGTGTATGCATATGGGTCAACAAGAGAATTTGCCTTAAAGAAGGAACTGAAGACCAACACCTGGGGTTGTTGTCCTTATACATAGGCCATGGCACATGTACACCCATATTCACATACACAAATGTACACCCATCCATCATATACCTACAAAGTTTCAAAAGTTAAAAAATACATAAAGCAGGACAAACCACAAAGGCTGTAACCTCTCTTAATCCTCTCCTTCTCTTAATGTACATGTGATGCGTGACTTATCATTGTGTGTGCATGTGATGTGTGACTTATCATTGTATGTGCATGTGGATGTGTGATTTATTATCACTATGTGTGTGTACATGTGATATGTGACTTATGTGTGTGCACATGTGATGTGATTTATTATCATTGTGTGTGTGCGTGTGATGTGTGTTTGGGTATGTGAGTCATGGTGCACATGTGGAGGTCAGAGGAAAGTTTTGAGGAGTTGCCTCTCTCCTTCCACCATATGTGTGCCCTACCTGCTGAGCCATCTTCCGAGCCTCCTTCTTCCTCTGTGTGGAGTCCTGTTGACTCCTCCCCGCAAGTGCATCTTAGAAGCTTGGAGCCTATTATTCAAAGGTTTGGTGAGAGCATCTTCCCATTTTCTTAGTGGAGTCAGCCTTTTTCCACACAGACTCTTCCATCAGCTGCTATGACAAGAAAAAAAAAAAAAAAGGAGACACTGTTCTTGATGAATTCGTATAGAATGTATAAACGACCTGTGTATTTATCATTTAATCAACTGTATTGGCAGATCTGATTTTTTGGAAGGCAGTGCCTCACCCCCTGCATTCAGATACGTGTCTTGTTCTGGGCCACTTTCTCACACTGACTTTAGGAACCCGTGTGTGCTCTTCTCCCTGCAAGTGGACTTGTTGGCTGGAAGAGCACAAAGACAAAACCTTCCCTCACAGCCTCTACCAGGCTCCCCCACATCCAGGATGCCTGGTGCTTGTGTCCCCATCTTTCGGCAGCAGTTCTTAATTTTTGTTAGTTGGATGATTTCAAACTACTCCGCCATTTAAAACATCACTTTCCAATATAGTAATGTGGTAAGTCATTTTTGCATGTTTACTTTCTACTTCTATTTATTCTTATTTATAATGGCCATATTCTGTGGACATTTTCTTTTGGTATATGAAACTGATATAACCTAGTATTCTAGCTAAACTCTTCTACTATGCATTTTGGAGTAGTTGTAGTTACTCTGGGTTTATCATCTCAGTTTCTAAAGCTTAACTTTAGGGGTTCTCAAGATGGCTCAGCAAGTCAAGGTATTTGCTTCCTTCCCTGACAACCTGAGTTCAATACCCATGTGCTGGCTAATTTTACATCAGCTTGGCTGGCACAAGCCAAAGTCAGTTGGATAACCTTAATTGGTAACCTTAACTGAGAAAATGCCTCCATCCGATTGACCTGTGTTGCCTTATTATTATTTTTGTTACTATTGTTGTTGTTACTATTGATGGTAATAATTGATATGAGAAGACTCAGCCCATTGTGTGTGGCGCCATCCCTGGGCTGGTGATTCTGGATGCTGGAAGAAAGTGGGCCGAGCAAGCCATGAGGAACAAACCAGGAAGCAACACTCCTCCATAACTTCTGCATCTGTTCCTGCTTCTAGATTCCTGCCCTGACTTCCTTTGATGATGTACTTATTATAGGTTGTAAGGTGAAATGAGTTGCTGTTGGTTGTAGTGTTTTGCCACAGCCATAGAGAACCAAGCTAAGGCCCATACAATAGGAGAAGAGAACCAACTACGTCAAGCTGTCCTCTGACCTCAACCTGCTGTCCCACATGCACACAATAACTACCCATAAAAAAAAATTAAAATCAGCTTTAGAATAAAGACCAAGCGACACTATTAAAATTTTGTTCTGCAAGATCTTCCTTCTCTTTCTTTATGCTGTTATTGCCACAGACTTTATGAACTTTGTTCCCATCCATCCATCCATTTATAATTAATCCAACTTCATCCATGTTTATTGAGGCCAAATAGAAAAATATGAAATCGTGTCTTGAATGTGAACGGTGTGATGTTTTGATGTACACATTGGGAGAGGATTACTATTATGACCCTAATTAACAACCTTTGCGTTCTGTAGTTGCCCTAGTGTGTGTGTGTGTGTGTGTGTGTGTGTGTGTGTGTGTGTGTGTGTGTGTGTGTGTGTAATTGTTGAGATCTTAGCAGAGTTCTGGAGGAAATCACACTAAGGGAAACAAGTCATTCAGAAGGGCAAATATGACTTCATCTTCCCAAGTGGAGCCCGAAGCAGGGGGAGTCGCAGAGCACAGGGTAGAAGACACAGGGAACGGTGGCTCAGAGGCTTCGCCGTGCAGCCATGAGATGACCAAGCTCTGGCGAGCACAGTGGCCAGTTATTAACAACATTTAATCACATTTACAGTAAGATTGTAAAAATAGTTTTTATAGTCTATAAACTCTCTGCTATGGCCTGAGTGTTTATATGCCTCTCCTCCCTGATCCTAATGGGACTGGATTCATAGACCGAGCTTGCGAGAATTCGAGGAAGGTCAAGTAAGGCCACCTCTGTAGGGATGTAATCTGATAGAGCTAGTGTCTTTATTGGAGAAAGGGACCCTGCAGAGACATAGCGACAAGGTGGCCCTTTCCAAGCACAGAGGAGTGTCCTGCACCTTCATCTTGAACTTGCCAGAACCCGGAACTGCGCTAAATATATTCTGCCATTTAAGCCACTCAGTCTGTGGCATTTTCTTAAGGCAGCCTGCAGACGCCTAAGCTTTTCATAAACTTTTAATTTTTTCACATATATTTATTTTTCAATGTGTGTGTCAGGGGTGTACATACTACTGTGTGCATGTGGAGTCAGAGGATAACTTTTGGAAGTCTGTTCTCATCCCACCCTGTGGCTTCTGGGCATCAAACTCAGATAGTTAGGCTTGGTGGCAAGTGCCTTAACTTGCCAAACCATCTCACTAATCATTTAGATACTTTCCTGGTTTCATGTTCGCTTTTTTTTTATTGGTTTGTTTGCTTTGTTTTTTATGCATTCACAGTTTCCAAAAATGTTTGCAATTACATCTTTATTCAGTTGTGTTTTAAATTAGATTAAACTTCTTTTAGTTTTATGAGTATGGGTATTTTGCCTGCATGTGTGCCTGTGTGCCATGTGTGTGTGTGTGTGTGTGTGTGTGTGTGTGTGTGTGTGTGTGTTGTCTGAAGAGACCAGAAGAGCACAGTCGAACCTGTGGAACTTGAGTTACAGGTAGTTGTGAGCTGCCATGTGGGTGCTGGGAACCCAACCTGGATCTCTGGAAGAGCAGCCAGGGATCTTAACCACTGGGCCATCTCTCCACCCCCTAAAAGTAAAGAAACACGTATACTGTCTTTGCCCGTATGTAGTTGTCTTTTTAAGCCTGTTTTTTATTTTCATATAAAATCTTAATTGCTCCCTCATGTTCCTTTGTTTTCGCCTAAAGGACTGTTCTTCCTTTTAGAGCAGGCAGATAGTGTACATTGCGCCCTAGCCTTTCCCAACTGCTTCTGCAATGCCAGGATCAGCAAGGTGTGGGAGCTGAGAATCTTCTCAGATCTTTCCTGGGCATGTGTTTTGGCCTGGGCTTGAGCACAGCCCTGTCCATCCGTCTGGACATCAACATCCCCTGGAAGATGGTGGGCGTTTCTAAAGCATCCTGGTCATCACAGTCTTCAGCGCCATCCTTGCCTCCGGCAGCTTCAGTGTTCAACAGTTGCTGCTGACTGCTTGGGGTTAAGGCTTGGGGAAATGCTATTTGTACTGAGTGAGATTTCATAGTTGGATTGTCCAGAGAAATACAAGATAGGACAAATTAAGACAGACAGATCTCTGGGACTGGGGCTTTGGAGGAACAACAGCCAGTTTCTTTTGGACTTCCTGGATAGATTCTTCAAATACCCTAACTTCTCTTTCATATTTAAAGTCTGTCTCCTTTCAATGTGTAATAAGAGATTTTAAAAATTCATATCCTTCATATTCTTGGCTTTCCTTAAATATATGGGGGGAATCTCATCCCCTTGCCTCCCCAAGAGTGTGTTTTTATTGGCAAATTAAGTGCATAAATAATATGCTCCATTGTGACATTTCATGCACATATATAATACATGTTGCTGTTTCTTTTCTATACACCAGGAGTGTAATCACAACTTGTCCTTTTTATTTCCAAGGGAGGTTTTTGAATTTATACCACCACAACAAAACAATGAAATTCTTCTTTATCCTTTTTGAGAGAGAGAGAGAGAGAGAGAAAGAGAGAGAGAGAGATACACAGATACACATCTTGTAGCCCAAGCTGGTCTGCCTCATCCATCTCTGGGCTGGGATTGTAGACATTCACCACTACACTTAGCTCTTCTATAGTTTTCATGGGGAGGGAGGACCACGTGGGTGAAGGATGGGGTGGGGGAGCACAGAAGAGAGTTGGGAGAGGGATGACTAACACTAAGGATGTTTGAGAAGACTATTTTGGAATCTACTGTTCTGTGAGCTTTTAAAATATGTATGCATATGTATAAAAGCATTTAAATGGAATGGCCTACACAGAGGATAATGCTCCTCTCAGAAGACTTGGGTTGTCAAATAAAAATCCCAGTGCCAGATGTGCTATATCTGCCCTTGAGTTGTGGTTCAGAGGAGTCTGAGACCCACAAATCATCCCAGACTAATGACATTGCTCTTGTTGTATACCAGCATTGGATGGCAAGACCCTATTGCTGAAGACAACATACACTTTGGTCACAATGGAGAAATCAAATTAGTACTACCAGGAAGCTTCCTCCATGGTGGCTAGCTCTCATAGAATTGGAAGGTGCTATGCAGGCTGCTGAGGGAGGTTGCCATCAACAGTTTTACCCAATGTTGGGTGAACCCTGTAAGCTATAGTAAGGATTGGTGTGGCAAGATTTGCCCATGGTTGCAATAGTGGTGTAAACGTTAATGGGGGTAACAATCAACGCTTTCCAAGTGGATTTAAGGCCCACTCTGGGAAGAAACAAGCACATGCACATTACTGTAAATCTGGCCAAGAGCCCATGTTTGTGATGCTCACAGGTCCCAGGAGTGAATTAATATCACTTTTATTCTGCTAAATGGACATAGTATCAAACTGCCCTCTAAATCCACCTCTATACCCATAGATTGGTACAGCTCTCAGATCTCATCAGAGATGTTTCACTGTGCAGTGGACTGAGGTTCATAAAAATTTACAACTGAGGGATACTCAGACACAAAAGAGACACCTATGCTGTACTCCTCACTCCAAGCCTTGGGGAAAATGAAGTTAGGGGGTTCTGCTACTTTGAGTGAGAGTGGCTCCTATAGACTCATATGTTTGAATGTTTGGTCCCCAGTTAGTGGAACTGATTGGGAAGGATTAGGTGTGGCCTTGGTAGAGAAGGTGTGTCACTGGCAGGGAGATTGGCTTCGAGGTTTCAAAGTGCCACCCTCAGTACCCCACCCTGTGTGTGGATCAGAATATAAAGTTCCAGCATTATGCCTGTCTGCTACTTTCTGCCATGATGATCATGGACTAACCCTCTGAAACTGTAAGCAAGTCCTGAAATAAATGTTTCCTTTTGTTAGAGCTGCCTTGGTCATGGTGTCTCTTCACAGCAATAGAGCGGCAACTAAGACAGAAAGAGGTGTCAAGATAGCGCTGCATTGCTATGATAGTACTGGTAGCACAGCATTGCTGTGATAGTCCCGACCATGTTGTTTTGGGGAGGATTATGGAAGGACTTTGGAACCATGGGCTAGAAGAACCATTAAGTGTCTAAAGCCTGGTTCAAGGTTGAAGGGGAGAGAAGTTGAGGCTTGGCACCACACAGAGAGTCAGGAAAGGCTATTGGTAAAAGCACAGCTCAGTGCATTTTGGAGATGCCAGTCCCATGGGATGTCCGTCAAGAACATCAGTGGCCTTAGAGCTGGCCTGAGCTTGGGAGACAAGCTTTGTGTTCTGCATAGGACGGGGCAGGAGATGGAGCTGGAGGAACCCAGGACCTTTGGAGGAGTTCAGAAGAGTGGGATCCTTGACATCGGACACTGAGTGTTTACACAATTGGAGTTTGGTTTTACTTCGTTCAGGTTGTAACTGTGCCCTGGCTCTTATCTCTTGAAGTTAGAAGGTATTTAACTTATTTTTGATTTTATAGGAGCCCACAGTTAAGGGACTTTGAACTTTTAAAAGTCAAAACTGCTAAATCTTTGAATTTGACAAAGACTTTGGATTTTAAAAGAAACTGGATGTTTTAAAGAGACTGGATGTTAAAGTGTTGTCATTTTTTAAGACTGTGGGACTTAAAATTTGGAAGGTTTATATTGTAACATGTGATCTAGGAGATGAACAAGAAAGAAGAGATTGTGGTGGCTTAGCAGTGGTATGTTTATGTGTCCAGCTGACAGAGGGTCAGTTGTGCTGGCTAGCTTTTTATTGTTGTGTTGTTTTGGTTTTGGTTTTTCAGAACAGGCTTCCTCTGTATAGCTTCAACTGTTCTTGAATTCACTTTGTAGACCAGGCTGGCCATGACCTTAGAGATTTGCCTGCTTCTCCTCCCTAGTGCTGGCATTAAAGGTGTATGCCACCAAGCCAAGCCTGGTTTGTGCTGGCTAGTTTTATGTCAACTTGACACAGACCTAGAGTTATTTGAGAAGAAGGATCCTCGTTTTAGAAAATGACTCCAGAAGATAAGACTGTAAGCAGAAAAACTTGTAGGCCATTTGCTTAACCTAGTGATCAATGAAGGACTACTCAGCCTACTGTGGGTGGGGACAACCCTTGGCTGGCTGTCCTGAGTACTATAAGAAGGTAGGTTGAACAAGCCAGGAGGAGCAAGCCAGTAAGTAGCAGTCTTCCAAGGTCTCTGCCTCGGCTCCTGCCTCCAGGTTCTTGTCCTGTTTGAGTTCCTTCTCTAACTTCCTTCAATGATGGACAGACAGTAAGGTGGAAGTGGAAGCCAAATAAACCCCTTCCTTCCCAAGCTACTTTTGGTCATGTTTCATGACAGCAATGGTGACCCTAATTAAAACAGGGCACAGAAAGAGTGTAAGAATAAGAAGTCAGGGAGGACTGGAGCCAAACACGGTCTTCTGGACATGACAATGCCATCGCACTCATGGACTCATAGCAGCTGTGGTCGCCTGCACAAGACCCGTGCAAGATCAAGTCAGCCAACACCCAGCACTGGGGAGGAGCACACAAGCACTCAAAGAATTAATTATACAATTCTCAAAGAATTAATAAAAATACTATATTTGAAAAGTCATAGATCCCGGGGGCTGGAGAGATGGTTCAGCAGTTAAGAGCATTGGCTGCTCTTCCAGAGGACCTGGGTTCAGTTCCTAGCACTCACATGGCAGCTCACAACTGTCTATAACTCCAGTTGCAGAGAATCTGATACAGTTATACCAATGCACACAAAATAAAGTTAAATAGATTATTATTAAATATAAATAAATAAATAAATAATAAATGAATAGTCACAGGTCCTACCATTTACTATTTTCCTCCTCCCAAAGACAGTTACATTTTTTCCCTCCATAGGTTCTAAAATCTATGCTGTCTGCAGAAACACTGTAAAATTAAAAGACATCTAAGAAGACAAACACTAGCACTAATCCCTCCTCTGTCCTGGAGATCACAGTGCATTTTCTTGTTAATCCTTCCTATTTTTATAGTATTTGAAAGCACAGACTGGAAATATCCATTCTCTCTTGTAACATACTGAGCTTGTTTCTTTCATTGTGGACATATTTGTGTTCCTAACTTAAAGCATTTGTAGGTTAATGTACGGTATTTCCCGAACACACTGAAATACATTGGCTTAGTCCTGTCATTAGTGAAGATACTGTTTTTTGTTCACACTTGAGGCTATTTCTTTATAAGATCTGAAAGAACAGTCTTGTGGAGATGGTTCATTTTGTAATTTCAAATGGGTGTCTAGAGAATCACAATTCTACCCCAACAATGTTCATAACTTAAGATCCCTTTTGCCTTGGGAGATAGCCATAAAACACAACCCACTTACTGCAAGCCTTTCCAAAGCTGGTCCCTCGTCAAAATGATCTGGGGGCATTTTCTAAATCACAGGTCTTGGACCTCCCCTCGGAAATTCTGATTCACTAAGTCTAGTGCTGGGTCCAGGAGTCTATATTTTTTTAATGTGCGTCCAGGTGATTCTAATGACTAGCCAAGTTCAAGGAACAGGATCTAGCAACTGGAGTGCCTGGGGGGGTGTTGGATAGAGGTTGGGACGAGAGCTGTCAGGGTTAAAGGGGAATCCAGGTGCTTCCCAGCCAAGGGTGGTTGGGATGCTTCGAAAATAACCAGAATATTCTCAGAGCAGGTTGGGCCACTTTGCAGTGTGCTGGTGAGAACAACCAAGGCAGAGCTTTGATGGAGACCTGAGATCTGGAGCGTCAGGCAGGGGTAACTGATGTCATCAACTGCTTGGAGTGAGCACACATTACCTAGGAGCAAGCTGGTGGTTTTGGGGTGGTTTGTCCTGCTGCACCAAGGGAAGCTAGGTAGCTCCCTTTCTTTCTCTGTGTCTTCAGTGCCCAGTGGCAGAATATGGCCAGAGAGTTTCTAAACTTGGATACACAGAGGTGGAGTAGAGGACTGAGTCAGAGGAAATCCTTTCTTGGGTCACTTTTACCTTCCCCAAGGACTCCAACTTTATCTGTTTTATATAAGAGTCCTATGCAAGATTTTGTTCTAATTTTTTTCTGAAATTCTCCAGTCTATGTGACCTTTTAAGTCCAACAAAAATGTGAACTAAGGCCAAGGGGAGGACGAAAAACCCAGATGGGAAGGGTGGCCCAGAATGGACAATTAGGGCCACATTTTAATTTGAAGGCCAACCCTTTGGGTGGTGGCTGAAGCCCCCAGTTTCCAGCTCGCAATCAGTATATTGCCCAAATCAACTTGGAGTGACCTCCTAGGAGATTGCTGGCTGACTTCCCATCAGATTCTTGTATTTGATTTGGGGTGGGAGGGGGGGCGTCTCTCACTTCACAGGACCCTGCAGCACAGAGAGATGATGGTGGCTGGTCTGGTAACACTTTGGTAGTGTCTTGCTGGGTTCAGGCTTCCCAACAATAGAGTGCTTTGACCTTGCTTCAGCCCCCTCTCAGGCTGAGAATTTAAGGTGTTCTGCTGAATGCTGAGCAAACAAGCCTTATGCTTTGATCTCAGAGAATTCATAGGAGCAAGCAGGGAGGAGATGAACTGGGGGCCCTGCAGGAATTAACTGTGAAAACCTGGCCAGGCTTTGTTGGACTGGGACACTGGGGTGGAGTGTCCGGTGTCTGGGGAACAGATGTGAGCCTGACTTGATCTTCTGCAGCTGCAGGCAGAGGTTTGCCAGAGGTGAAAGAGAGCTCCTGCCGTGGCCAGAGGTTCTCTCGGTGTGTGTAGTCCACTGGTGGTCTCTTCCTGACCTGGGCTGCTTTTTGCAATTTGATTCCAACAACCACATAAACAGGTTGGAGAGAGAAAGGATTTCTTTTGAGAAGCCGGGGATTTGATGGGTTTTGATATCTGTGTTATTCTACTCATTTCTAAACATTCCAGAGAGGTGATGGAGGGACCACATCAGCCTTCCTCGGTAACCTTGCACCGCTTTGTGATCTTAGTTAGAATGAGGGTCAGCATGCAGTAAGGTCTGAAGATGTGCTGGCTGCCCTCGAGAAACTGGGCCCCAAGATTGTTCCTAGGAGTCCTGGTCCCAGAAGATTACGTAGAAGATTCCTGATCACACAGGTTTGGGAAGTTCTGTATGCTGTTTTCCTTTGGATGGCCTCAATACACATACTAAAGCCTCTGGAATGTTCTGTAGTTAGAATTTTCTGACTATATTGGATTAAAAATTTCCCAAATGTAATCAGCCAGAGAAGAGTAATCTTAAAAAATAAACAAAACCAAAACCAAAACAGAATAAGAAAATGGGAGAGGTTCAGACTAGTTTCAGGATGAGTTAGCAAGGTACTGCTTCTTTGTCCCATCACTTGCTCGGCTGGACTGAGGCAGAAAGACAACTTGGGCTTAGTTGGAAGACCAGACTGGGGACTGAGGAGATAATTTAGTTGGTAAAGCGCTTGTGCAAGCGTGAAGACCTGAGTTTGGATCCCCAGCACCCACATAAAAACTGTGCCCATGCTTGCTTGCAGTCCCAGCACTGGAGAACCAGAGACAGGAGAACCCTGGAGTTTCTGGGCAGCCGGTCTAGTTGAGTCATTGGACTCCAGGTTCAGTGAGAGACCCTATTTCTAAAAATACAGTGGGGAGCCATTGAAGGAGACACCAGATGTTGACCTCTGACCTCCATATGTGCATGAGCAACATAGGCAGACTCCTTCCTGGAGGAGGAGGAGTTGCTTTATCATTTTAGGAACTTTGAGAAAACTTGTCTCCAGCATGGGCATACTTGGATCCAAAAAACATTCATTGAGTTTGGGGTCTTGCAGCTGCTCCTTTTGCCTGTGGTGAGGACCAACAATCTGAGCTTTTCCCCTAAAAGTTCATTCCTGTCTCTTGTTCTACAGCTGAGGAGCCCTGTTTGCTATATCAACTGGAAACACTGACATTTGAGTTGAAGACCAGATGATGTCAATTCCCACATAGATGAAAAACAATTCTTGGCTTAGAGTGAGGTAGTTTTTAAAGTCCAACTCCGCTTTTTCTCTCTATGCAGAAACTAGTAGAATCAGGGTGGCCAGAATGCGACATTGTCATTGCTACAGAAAACATTTCAAGAATGGCTAATGAACTTGTTAATCACACAGGTACGAATGGAGCTTTTCTTGGGGTTTTTGGTTGAGAAACTTCTAAATAGGTGCTATCATCTCCATTGGGCTTGGGGATGTGAGGACAGGAACCTGGTAATGCCCCTCTGACCATGAGATAGCCTGTGCTATCTTAGATAGCCTTCCATGACTGTAACAAATGCTTGGCTTTCAGTCCTACAGTTTTAGAAGGCTCTGGTTCATGATCGATCAACCCCATATGTTGGCATATGGCAGAAGAAAAGAAAAAGACTGTTTGCCCCATGGCCAGAAAATTGAAGAGAGTAAAGGAAGGAGCTGGAGGTCCCACTATTCCCTTCCAGGGCACACCCTCAATGACTGAAAATCCTCAGTAAGTCTACATCTCAAAGTTCCCACCATCTCTCAAGAGGAGCAGCGTGATGGTCCATGTTAGCATGTCTATTGGTGTTGTTGTTCAGGTCTTGTTTAGGCAGCCATATGGTTAAAGTATCAGCTTCCCTGTCATTTATAAGGGATAGGAATCACACACCTGATTTCCTGGTCCTCTGGTTCTTACAGTCCTTCTGCCCCTTCTTCTCCAGTGGCCCCCAAGCCTTTGGTGCATGAATCGCATTGCAGGTGTATCCACTGGGGCTGATCTCCTCATGATCAGCTGTTCTTTGCATTTTTCCAGTAGTGGTTCTCTGTAGTGGTCTGTCTGTTATTGCCTGAGATTTTTGCCTTCTGTCCTCCTTCGACAAAGGACCTGCTTGTAGGAGATCTTATTGCTGGCTTTGAACAATGAACGCTCAGGAAACAGATCTGACCAACGTCAGGAGCTAGGTGTATCTGTCCCTGATTCCTCTCTGCAAAGTTGCTTGAGGTGGGTCTCTCCTCTTCAAGTCCTCCTGTCTCTTCCCCCATTGCTTGTAGTGGCTTCTGCTAATAGAAGTAGTGATGTTTTACTAACAGACCTAGAAACTGCTATTCTGTGACCTTCCACCCTTTACCCCCTTAGTCAGTGAGCCATCCTCAATATGTCCTAGTTCAATGTGTCCTTTGTTTCTTATAGGAACAGTGATAGGATCCTATCTCAAAAATATGAAACACACTGTACATACTGAAATACCCTGCTATGTCATTACTTGGGGTATTGGAAAAAACCTCTTGTCATATTGTCAAATATTCCTGTGCAACATTTTATGGATGCTTAAATGTGTTTTATGTATGTTTAAAAGATACATGTCACATATTATTTGAATCTTGAGAAATTAGTTTTCTTGTTTTGAGTCATTTTTTTTTTATTCCTTTTGAAGCACTTTGATAAATGGCCTTTTAGGTAAATCTATGCACACGTTTCTCACAATTCCCCGAGGATACATTTAGAGGAGCACAATTTCTGGATTGATAGAAACAAGCATCTGAAAAATTTTTTGCTGTATATTTTCAGATTACCCTCCAAAAATTAAAATAATTCTTACTGTTTCTAACTGTGTATAAGATAGCCTCTGTCCTCTTTCAACACTTCATATTACAGCACGATAATGCTGTGTTTGCAGTTTGACAGGTGGTTTCTGTCTGATTCACAGGCAGTCCCTGTGGTAGAATATTACTTTAAGATGTGTTATATTTGTTTATGCTGTGGAACATTTGTTATGACACAAAGATGTGTTGCATTCTTTTATGTTGCATTTGTTTAACTCTATGAAGCTGTGTTACTTTGCCTGTCTAAAATACTTGATTGGTCTAATAAAGAGCTAAACAGCCAATAGCAAGGCAGGAGAAAGGACAAGCGGGACTAGAAGGCAGAAAGAACAAATAGAAGGAGAAATCTGGGAGGAGAAGATCAAGGAGCAAGAAAAGCAGGAGAGGAGGACATCAGGTTAGCCACACAGTCAGCCACGGAGTAAGAAGTAAAGAAAGGTATAAAGAATAGAGAAAGATAAAATCCCAGAGGCAAAAGATAGATGGAATAATTTAAGAAAAGCTGGCAAGTAGCAAGCCAAGATAAAGCCAGGCATTTATAAGTAATAGTAAGTCTAAGTCTCCGTGTGTGTTTATTTGGAACCAGGTGGTGGACCCCCAAAGATCAAAGAGTAAGAGTAAAAAACAGAAACAAACAGACAAACAAAATAACGACAAGTTCCTACACAGACTCCATACAGTAAGGAGTAAACAATACTTCTTTCTAAAATATATCATTTTCTCACTGGCAGAGCCCAAAATGATAGTCACTATTGAATGGCAAGCTGAATAATGTTCCCTGTTCCCCACACCCTGAAAATGTCCACATCTCTGTAACCTGTGAATATGATTCTTCATCATAGCAGAGAGTTTTCATGTCATCATATAAGGATCATAGACCAGAGAGATTATTCTAGATTATTACATTGGCCCCAGCATTGCTGTAAAGATTCTTGTAAGGAAAAGGGGGTGGAAATAACAGTGGAAGAGAGAGAAAGAAGAGAGAGATGCTGGGATATAATCTGCTGCTATCTTTGGGGATGGAGGAAACAGAGACAAGCCAGGAATGTGGGTACCACTGTTTTCTGTTACTGTAATAAATACAGTCTGAGAGATGGAGACGTTTCTATTGGCTCACAGTTTAGAGGCTTCACTCCACAGTTGGCTGGATCTATTACTTAGAGTCCAGCGTGAGGCAGAATATCATGGCAATGGCAAATGCTGCTTAAATCACGCTGGTCAAGAATGTGGAGAAGGAAGGGACAAGGGACAAGGCACATGTTTATAGAGAATGCTCCCAGTGACCTTCAACTAGCTCCCACATCCTGCTTTTGCCACCTCCTAATAATGCCATCATTTACAAATACATCAAGGGATTAACTCATTGATCTGAGGGGAGCCCCCAGGTTCCAATCACTTTCCCCAGTCCATCAGCTGGTACCCAAGTCCACCATGCCTGGCCCTCTGGGGGACACTTCATTTTCAAACCTAATAGCAGGCAACCTCTAAAAGCCGGGGAAGAGGAAGACATGTGTTCTCTTTTGGAGTCCCCAGAAGAAATACACCCTACCTGTGTCTAACTTCCATAGAAAGAGAGTAATATGGGTTTTGAACCCATGAAATTTGTGGTAATTTGCTATTGTAGCAAGAGAAAACTAATACAGCCACTTTCTTATTTCCCGTTGGCTTATGTGGAAAATATTGTTGGATAAGTTTAAGGTTGTTGTCATCTGTATTGTTGGAATATTCTGCTATTTATTTATTTTAAAGCGCGCGTGTGTGTAGGTCAGAGACAACCTTAGGTGACATTCCCCAGAAATACTAGCTACCTGCTTTTAAAGACAGCATCTGTCACTGTCTCCGATCCTGGTGGGCCTGTGTCTACCGCTCCAATGTTAGGATAGCAAGATTGAGCCACCACACTTAGCTTGTTTCGGGGTGTTCTGGGGATCTAAACCCAAGTCCTCATCTGCGTGCACTTTCCCACTGAGTCCCCTCCCCAGCCCACAGTCTATAGTTACACAGCCATCCGCTCGCTCTTCAGTGGTGCCCTGGTTCTCAGGATTTTAGCTGGAGCTGCCTTCTCTTGTCCATGACACTGAAGACACCAGAGCAATCCTGCAAACATGATACAGTGAACAGCTGCAGAGAAATAGATGTGGAGAAATGACTCTCAGCTGTTTCTGCGGCTTGAAGGGGCCCTTTTGGTATTTGCTAATCAATTTTATGCCTAAAATGTCCTTCTTAGGCCTCAGCTATGAATTCCTTCCCCACGTTTCTACTCTTTTTCTGTAACTTATGACTCTTCTCACTGGATCACCAGAGCACAGCAAAATAATGCAACCCCCTAATACTGGTGACTTCATTTATTTACTTACTTATTTTTACACAGGATGCTTTCATGAAACTGACTTGATTGACTCTTCCTAGTTTGGCGTTTAGCCAGTAGAAGGCTAATTAATGAGCTTGCCCCTTGCTATCAAGGCAAAATACTTTTATTGCCTGCAAAAAACTCTGAGACATTCATGATCCATGAGGATACACACAGGAATGTGTGGCCACATACACACCTTACTCCTACACGGCTTCCCGCTTGTGTCCACACATTGTGTACAGCTCCCCATCAGTTGATATGGTGGAAGAGGCACCTTTATTCATACCGAAAGACAGCCTTTGTCTTTTTTGCAAATTTGACTTCCAACAAGAACTCCTGAAGTTTCTAATTCCTTGGGGACCTCAAAAGGAAACTTAGACTTCTCGAGTAGAGATCACGGGTGTCCAGCGAGATCTCAAACCCAGTGTTGACTAAGCCCAGCCTCAGGGTGGGGGAGCTTGAGTCTGGAACGTTCTCTTCTGCCAGCTGCCCCGAAGCCTGATGTTGATCATTTTCTAAATCTCCTCTGTGACCCTGGGGGCCAGAGCTGACACCAAATCCTACTGTGTCCCCAAAATACACCAAGCTCCTCTAGGATCTCTGGGCTGCAGCCAGATCGATGCCTGAGGCTGAGTCTACTCTGCGTCAGTTTGGCTTTGGAGACTGTTTGCTGGGAAGGTCTAAGATGGGTCTTGGTGTCTGAAAAAAATGAACAATGCCTTTATGATGGCTCTTGAGCACTTAATACAGAACTGGGGCCCCACAGGGGCTCAGTAAAGACCTGTTGCTGATGGATGGGTGACAACACTGTGTCACACTCAATTTTGTGTTTTGAAACAGCTTTGTTAGACATGTTCAGAATCCTGTTCTCTGGTCTTATTCTTGTTGGACTTAAAGAGGCAAGCAATGTTGTCAGATCCAAACAACCTAGAAAGATGACTCCCCTAAGCATCTTCACAGACTTCACTTTAAATGAGACCTAGGGGCCCCCCTACACTATGCACACTTTCCTGGGACCCCAGACTGGAAGCTCTCTGCCATGATGTGTCTTTCGGACCTAGAAGAGGGATTTGCTGAGCTTTCTGACTCCAAACAGGTAAACTGAGTAGAGGAGGTATGTCCTGAGAAACAGTTTCTAGTTGTTTACAAGATTCTACAAGAACATCTTGTGGCAAAGAGAGAAAGTTGAAAGGGAGGCTTTGGAAGAATTGGGTAGCAGTGCTGTTTTATGTACCTGTCGCCTGATGCTCGGCGTTCTGCCAGGGCTGCACATCGCTCTTCCATCTCAGGAACTTTCTATTGCTGGGAAACACCCTGACAAAAGCGACGGAAAAGAGCAAGGTTCGTTTTGGTTCACAGTTCAAGGCACGACCTTTTAATTTTTTTAATCCAACATAATAGTTTTACTGATTATTTGTAAATTTCACATCATGCACCCCGATCACACTCACTTCCCAGTCCTCCCGGGACAACCCCTCACCACTCCTTGTGACTCCCTTAAAAAAAAGAAAAAAAGATACCAGGTCCATTTTGTGTTGCCCATATGTTCACTGGAGTATGGTCAAATTCCCAGTGGCCAGCCCCTTAAAGAAGAGTCCCTCCTGATCTGTACCCTCACCAAAGGCCATCAACTGTGAGGAGATACACTTCAGCACCCCTATCACAATTTTAGGAGTTCTCTTCAATGACTTCCTGTTTTAGGGAGACCGCTTCTTCATTCCTGGCTGACCAGACTCAAAATAACAACACAGAAACTGTATTAATTAAATTACTGCCTGGCCTATTAGCTCTAGCTTCTTATTGACTAGCTCTTACATCTTAATTTAATCCATTTCTATTAATCTGTATATTGCCATGTGGCTGTGGCTTACCAGCAAGGTTCCGGTATCTGTCCCGGGTGGCGCTACATGGTGTGTTCCTGACTCCACCTTCTTTCTCCCAGAATTCAGTTTAGTGTTGTCCACCCCACCCCACCCCCAGCTCTACTCTGCCCTATCACAGGCCAAGATAGCTTCTTTATTCATTAACCAATAAAAGCAACACATATACAGGAGGACCACCCACACCAACTTCCTGTCTAGACTTTTTGTTTTGGGGGGTGAGGTTGGAGTGGGGCATGGAAAGATTATCACAGAAGCCTTCTATGTCTCTCATTCTCAACTGTGAGTCTGTAGTCATCAATACCACTGCAAAAGAAGCTTCCTTTGCTCTGCACAGTCAGTAGCAGCATGGAACACAGACATCCACATGGTCACGGGTGTCAGCACAGAATACAGACTTCATTCAGCATGGTCTCCAGTGGCATGGATATCAACATGGCCCTCGGCCACAGCATAGATCGTGGACACCATCATGACCCCCCAGAGCGGTACAGACCATGGACATCAACATGGCCTCCATCAACATGGTCTCTATCAATATAATATCCATCAACATAGCCTCCATCAACATGGCCTCCATCAACATGGTCTCTATCAATATAATATCCATCAACATAGCCTCATCAACATGGCCTCCATCAACATGGTCTCTATCAATATAATATCCATCAACATAGCCTCCATCAACAT
>PVIU01003478.1:43641-144496 GCA_004026605.1 Ondatra zibethicus
CTCCATCAACATGGTCTCTATCAATATAATATCCATCAACATAGCCTCCATCAACATGGTCTCCATCAACATGGTCTCTATCAATATAATATCCATCAACATAGCCTCATCAACATGGTCTCCATCAACATGGTCTCTATCAATATAATATCCATCAACATAGCCTCATCAACATGGTCTTTATCAATATAATATCCATCAACATAGCCTCCATCAACATGGTCTCCATCAACATGGTCTCTATCAATATAATATCCGTCAACATGGTCTCCATCAACATAGCCTCCATCAAATGGTCTCCATCAACATGGCCTCCACCAACAAGCAGCAACACGAACTACAACAAAGTACAGTCTTGATGGCAGGAGCTTGAGGGGGCTCAGTCAAGAAGCAAAGAGTGACTAATGCTACACTCAGCTCACTTTTAAAATATTGTTCAGGATCCCAGCCCAGAGAATGGTGCTATCCACACTGTATGGGTCTACCCATCTCAATGAATGCCATCAAAATAACCCCTCACAGGCATGCCCAGAGGCTAACCTCACCCAGATAATTCCTCACAGGTGTACCCTTCTAAATCTCATCAAATTGACCATTGTGATTAACCATCATATCGTGAAGGATGGACTGCCCTGATCTGTGTGTAGGATGTCCCCCACAGGCCCACGCATTTGAACGCTTGATCCCCAGTTCAGGGTATGGCTTGAGGAGGTGGGACATAACTGGAGTAAATGAATCACTGCAGGCTGACCTTGAGGTCTGTAGCCGTGCCCCACTTCCTGTGTCCTTCTGCTTCATGTTCCACTGAGATGAGAGGATTTGAGTAGTCTTGGTCTGTGCTTCTGCTGCCACACAGCTACCAAACACTGTGCCTTTCCAGTCACAGTGGACTGGATCCCTTCAAACCTTGAGCCAAAATAGACCCTTCTGCCCTCCAATTGCTTCTTGTCAGGTATTTGGTTGGAGAGATGAGAAAAGTAACCAATACACAACTCCATATATATAACTGTAACTTACAGTGCTGTAGGGAATGTTGAGTACACACTGAATTTTAGTGGCTACAGAGGCTTGGTTTTTGGGGGTGGCACATCTTGTTTTGACCCTTCTGATACGGAGCATCCTGTTTCAATTTATACAAGGTCTAACTCAGTGAGCCCATACTAGCTCGAGGACATTCTGAGTTAATGTAAAACTGAAACTACAAGCTGGTTGTTTACTTTTTGAAATTTGTTATTTCAGTGCTTTGTTTATTTTTAAGTCTGAGTCTCATTATATAGTCGAGACTGGCCTCAAATTCATGGTTCTCCTGCATCAGTCTCCGGAATACTAGGATTACTGGTTTGTACCACTAGGCTCAACAACCTTTAAAGCAGTAATCAGGAACAGGTGAAATTAACTTTGATAACATAATTTTATTTAACCTCAGTATGTCAAAATATTATTCTTATAACGTGAACACAATGTAAGAATTATTAAAGAAATGTTTACTTCTTTGGTATTACCCCTGTGGAATCCATTTTCTGTTCTATATCTAAATCACATCTCAATTCAGGTGTGGATTTTTGTCAGATCTACTGGATCTGTATTTCAAAATCACGAAATTTACTGTTGAAGTTGGATCTGGTGACAAAAGCCTATGTCAGCTCCTCAGGAGGCTGAGGCAGGAGGATTGTAAATGCCAACCCTGACTACAGAGTGACTTCAAAGCTGGCTAGGGAAACCTAGAGATAGCCTTCCTCAAAATTAAAAAACCAAAAATAAGGCTAGTGCTATAGTTCATGGTAGAGTGGTGGTCAGGCATGTGAGTCTCTGAGCTCAATTCCATCTGCTGGGGGCAAATTTTCTGCTGAACATCCACTCAAATATCCCAGTCTTTTTTTTTTTCTTTCAAAGATGCCTAAAAGTTTTCTAATAATTAAATTATGACTTAAGTTTAAATTTACTACAATAAGATAGAGATAATTCAGTGCTTCAAAGGCAATGGCCGCATTCCTAGTGCTCACACAATGCACTCAAACGCCACTGCTGTCCAGGTACCGTGTTAGACAGTGCAGCTTAGAACAATGGGAATTCGTTGCTGAGATTCCAGCTCACATGCCCTGTCTAGGCAGATGTTGAGGTGCAGGTGAGAGATGTAGTGCTCAGATTAGGGGATCTGTCAAAAGCAACAATATCCAAGTTGTCTAGAGTTTATGAACTTAAATTTGAGCGTGTGCATGCTAAGCATGTGTATTAGTCGGGGCTTTCTAGTCAGCATCTCTCAACCTGTCAGCTGCAACCCCTTTTGGGGTCAAATGACCCTTTCACAGAGGTCACATATCAGATATCCTGTATATCTCATATTTACATTATGATTCACACCAGTAGCAAAATTACAGCTATGAAATAGCAACAAAATAATTTGATGGTCTGGGGGCCACCACAACATGAGGAAGTATGTTAAAGGGTCACAGCATCAGGAAGGCTGAGTGACAGAATGACTGTATTACAGAGGGGAATCATTGAATTGGTTAACAGGATACAATCTGGGTAGTCCAACAATGACTGTCTGTATATTGGAGAGGCTGAACAGCCTGTAGCTGCTCAGTCTATGATGTTGGATGCTTGCAAGTATGATGTCTCAGGCTGGCAAGAGAGCCCTGGGGCTCCTGAAGAGCTGTTGATATCAATGTTGGAAAAGCCAAAAAAGCTGGGTTCTGATGACAGTAAAGGATAGAAGCAGCAGCAGTAGTATCATCATCATCTTCGTCATTGTCATCATCATTATCATTGCCATCATGATCATCATTGTCATCATCATCATCACTGTCATCATCATTGTCATCATCATCACTGTCATCATCATCATCATCGTCATCATCATCATTGTCATCATCATCACTGTCATCATCATCGTCATCATCATCATTGTCATCATCATCATCCTTATCATCATTATCATCGTCGTCATCATCATCATCACCATCATCATCATCATTCTCATCATCATCATCATCGTCGTCATCATCATCACCATCATCACTAGCAGCAGCAGCATCAGAAAACAATAGAGTAGATGCATGTATCAGCAAGGAGTAAAGATAGGTGGGCAAAAGCATCCCTACTGTCTTCTCAGATCTATTTATGTCTGTGCTTCTGCAGGAAGGGTCTTCCCTCTGCAACTAATCTTTCTAGAAAGTGCCTCACAGACCAGCCCAGAGATGTGTCTCTTAGTTGATCCTAGATTTAATCAAGCTGTCAACTAAGATTAATCATAACAGCATGAGTATCAAAAAAAGACTTACAGATGATTCTAGTTTATAGAAAGTGAATTTGGGGTTAACTCATAGCAAAATAATCATTGCTATTAGCTAAGCAAACTATGGAGCCACAGGCAAGGACTGATTGTGGCTAAAGAATTCTGTACCTTAAAGAATAAATCTCTTGTCTCAGAGCTACAAACTTTTAAAATTTGGATTTTGCATCTAATCCAAACATCCCTCATTTGAAAATTTAAGAAAATATTTATGATTCCACTGGAAAATTTAATACCATGAAACTCTGCTTTAAGGACGAAGTTATTTAAAATGTGTAAAATTACCTACAGGCTACATGTATAAGGTGTGTATAAAGATGATTAATTCACATTTGAAATTATAAATTGTGTTTGGACTTGAGTCCCATTCTCAAGGTATCTCATTATGTATACAAATATTCCAAATGCCAAAAAACAAAATCCCTGAACACTTTTGGTTCTAAAAATTTCAGTTAAGAGATACTCAGTCTGAATTTAAAATTGTGTGTGTGTGTGTGTGTGTGTGTGTGTGTGTGTGTGTGTGTGTTGAGGTCAGAGGATGGGTATCTTCCATAGTTACACCTTATTTTTTGAGGCAGTATCTTACACTGTACCAGGATTTGGCCAGTGACCCCCTGGGATCCTCCTGTCTTTGCCTCACCAGGGCTGACAATGCAGGTGTCCACCACTTCGCCTGGCCTTTTTCATGGGTCCCAGGGGATCCAAACTCAGGTCTTCATTGTGTAGCAGGCACTGAGCCATCTTCCCAGCCTGTACTCATGTTCCTACCAAATACAAGACCCATGCCAGTATCTTTTTAGCTGCTTTACTAAATAAATACAGTATTTAACCTTGGTTCATATTGAGTGACATGTTCTTGTGTGTCTTCCTGTGAACATACTGTTGCCAATTCATCTTAAGATGTGTAGAGATGCTTTTAGTACTATCTTAATGTTCTTGCCTATACTTTTATTTGTGAACCCCATGATCCTAGCAAGATCACGCATGTCAAACTTTCAGCCCAGAACTTCCTGCCAACACATATTGACAGTGTGGTTGATCAGCCTAATTGGTTTTGGCAGCACGTCTGATCTCACTGCAGTTACATCATTCCGGCTGAACTAATTTGGGTGGATTCCATGAAGATATTTTGGTTCTGTATTTGAATCTGAAAACTGGCTGTTTACATACCTGTCCTAGTTTTCAGCGTGTAAGCATTTGCATTTCTTTGTTAGTTTACTGTTTTTATTTTCAGAACCTGACAAAACTTCATCATTTCAATCCAAAAAACTTCATGATGCATCTGCAGGGCTTCAGACATTGTGCTGTTTGATTGCAATTAGGATTCTTCTTTCTTTCTTTTCCTTCCTTCCTTCCTTTCTTTTTGCTACCTTAAGTTGTTGTAGTTGCTGTGTTGAAAACCATTATTATTTTAAACTTAGGTTCAATAGGAAAGAAAGTCATGATTGATTAGTCATGTCTGCCATATACATAGGGGGAGGGAGTAGGGACATGTTGGCAAAATAGTTGCTTCTTGAGCTAGGAGCTGGCGATATGAAGATACTTGTCTGCCATTTCATCAGGGAATCAGAATAAAAAAAAATAGAAATCATGTGATAAGTTCCATGACATTGGTCTTTAGGAAATGACATACAGAAAAAAAAGCAATTCATAAATCCTGGGTGAGGGCAGTGGTGTGGGGGAATCAGGGAATCAGTACAAACCAATTGACATAAGGGTAATATTGCTTTGAAAAGCCTCGGTACCCTTCCTCTGGGTGCCTAAGAGGCTCTTGAGGAGCAAGGCATGGGTAGAAGGGAAAGAAGTTGGCCCAACCAGCATCTACATGGACAGCTTAGGGTCTGCAGGTGGGCATAACCAACTGACCTCCCAGAGAGCCAGTGTGGCCACAAAACCAGAGACCTTTTTTTATTAAACTGGAGAGCCTGCTCTTCTTAGTGCTACGCTTCATCCTGCCCTTTAGAAAAAGGAGAGAAACCAGTCAGCCAGTTCTAAAAATACTCGGGACTGACGACTAGCTCTGGGCAGAGAGTGCCTGCAGCCTGGTTTGGGAAGAACTGAATAGGGCGGACACAGTGCATCAGCAGCCTCCTATGGGAGAGCAGAGCTCAGTCTTCGTATCATTGTTTGTCTCCACTGAAAAATTGAAAATACTTTGTCATATGAATGTTAATCCCTCTGAAAGAGAATCTCCAACATGGTGAAACTTGTTCATTCTGAGACAGAGTCTTATATAGCACAGGCTTGCCTTGCACTGAGTAGTGAGGATGACCTTGAACTTCTGATCCTTCTACTTCTCCCTCCCCAGTGCTGGGGTTATAGGTGTGTACTACCATGTCTTATTTATGCAGTGCTGGGGATGGAGCCTAGGGCTTTGTGTATGCTGGGTGGTCACTCTTCAACAGAATTGTACACCAAGCCCCGTAACCTGTTCTAAGCTAGTGTGTGCATCTAATACTTGGACCCCCACAATATCTCCTAGGATGGGTTATACTCTGCCACTTATGAGGTAGCTGAGTTTCCAAGATAGGGCATTTGGGTCTTGTCCATCTGAGACAGAGGCTAATCATGTGGAATGGTCTTCAGGTGACCTTTGCTCTCCACCCCACTTCTGAGGCAGCTTGGTGTTGCTTTCTGAGTTGTTAACAAGCCGTTTTCTCTCAAGACCTCCAGGGAACATTTTGATCGCTGGGCCTCTCAGGAAAACCTCTCGGTGATGACATGACTTTGTTCTTCTATTGGATCTGTGTACCTCAAGCTCAGCTGAGCACAATGAGGCCTGCTTCTCTTGCATAGGGATAGTGGCCCCTGCCATGGCCAGTAGGAAATACATATATCTGCCACATTGCTCACAGGTTGGCCGGGCAGAGGCTAGTGTTGCCCAGGGATCATTGGCACATCTGTTGGGCTGGGTGCTTTCTGGATGAGACCATGTCAAGGTGTTTATAGGTTTTATTTTTGTTGTTGTTGATTTGTTTTTGGTTTTTAAAGATAGGGTTTCTCTGTATAGCCCTGGCTGTCCTAGAACTCCATCTGTAAACCAGATTGGCCTCGAACTCACAGAGATCCGCCTGCCTCTGCCTCCTGAGTGTTGAAATTAAAGGTGTGTGCCACCACCACCAGGCAGTAGGCTTTGTCTTTATTCCCAACTGTCTCATTTGCCCTGCCCACACACTGGGCTCCTAGACTCCCAGAAGATTGAGACTTTAGGAATACAGTCGATGAGAATTCAATCTGGACTCATTATATCCTCCAGCTGACACAGTTACTGGGTGTGTGCACCCATTTCTGTCCTGTATTTTAACTTCAGAGTATCGTAGGAGACACAGAAGATTAAAGGATGGTGGGTCCCTGGCTGCCTTCTTGAAGGCTTTACAACCCAAATTATATTTCTTTGGTTGTGATATTCTTTTCTTACAAGTTTCCTATTTTATGCCCCCCCAGTCACCTCAAATTTCATGTGGAAGAGCCTTGGGGCATATTAATAAGTGAGTAGCGTCAAGCACATACTCAAAAATAATGGCAGTCATTCCTTAGTCTAAAAATTAAAAAAAAAACTGCCAGCCACCAGGCAGTTGTTCTCCTGCAGGGATGTGTGTGTGTGTGTGTGTGTGTGTGTGTGTGTGAGAGAGAGAGAGAGAGAGAGAGAAGAATATGTAGCTAAAGCTGGTAACAGTAGGTTGAAATCTTTGGGCAAGGTCCTTTTAAAAGTCCCCTGTGGTGTGGTCCTACTGCAACTGGGGTCTGCATTGATGTCCATGGCCCATGTTACCACAGGGGTCATAGGAAGCATGCATGTTGAAATTCTAGGGCCATGCTGAGCTGGCACTGCCCTTCGCTGGCCCTGATCTTCACTGGCCCCTGCCAGGAGAGCTGGCCCCACACTCAGAAGATATGGCCCACCCCTCACCACAGGTGTGGGAGAGCTGACCCTGATAGCCTGGGCATAGAAGAGCTGGCTTCAGCCCTCGTCTGAGGTGGGTGGTCCCAGAAACCCGTATTGACCAAATCAGCTACCACCCAGACCTACATCTAGGGCTTTGAGTTGGCACACCCCAACATCTACCCCATCACCTTCACCTTCAGGAGCATGCGAAGGGACTGGCCCTGAGGAGCCATAGCCACAGGATCTCCTTGACTCAAGGCATCATCAGGATATTCGAGAGGAGTCTTGGTGAGGGTCCAGCATTGATGGACCAGAAGCCAGAGACATTGAACCTGACCAACAACATATTACACCATGAACATTTGCAAGTAGAGCTGAGTGGACAAAAGGGTATATTATGTGACACGCCATAGCTCCCAATGCCACTGAGACTAATGAAGAGGTGCTAGAAAGGCAGGAAAGATGGGGGGGCAAAAGTGGCCTTTTTGATTGTTTGCTTTGTTTTTAATTAATAGCTTTTCAATTTCCTTTGTGGGGGGAGGATGCTGTGGGGATGAGGGATGGATATGGAGGGACTGGGAAGTGAGCGGGATTAGGGTGCATGATAGGAAATTCCCCAAAAAAGCAACAAAATATTACGTTAAATTTTTTAAAATTAAAAAAGTAACAATAAAAATGTTTTTTTGTGTGTGTGCATAGAGCTGAGGAGATAAGACACAAATGAAATGGAGCAGCTGAGGTGAGGTGGCCTATGACATCTTTTGGACCACGTGGTGGTCTAAGTAAGAATGGTAGAATGGTTCATATATTTGAGAGCTTAGGGAGTGGCGCTATTTGAAAGGATTAGGAGGTGTGGCCTTGTTGGAGTAGGCGTGTCACTGGGGGCGGGCTTTGAGTCTCAGACATTTCTTCAGCAGCATGTCTGCCTGCACGCCGCCATGCTTCCCGCCATGCTGATAATGGGCTAAACCTCTGAAACCGTGAGCAAGCCCCAGATAAGAGTTGCTGTGGTCATGGTGTCTCTTTATAGCAACAGACAAACTAACAAAAATGTTTACTAAGACAAACCACCTCCTGCCCTGTTATCTTCCTGCCCTGTGCTGGTTTGTTAATGTGGCTTCCATGGGTTGATGCACATATATTCTTTGGAATACCTTTACTCTAGAAAATACTGCTTAAAGTAATCTCCACTGCTTATCCACAAATTGCCCAAGTGATTTCTACAAGAGACCCTATGTCACTGGGAATCCCTCTGAGCGGCAGCCCCTGAACAAGTGGGGTGGGAGGGACAGGAGATGGGAGAAGAGGGCACATAGACCCTAGGCCTGGATGCTGAAGCTTCCAGGGAGCTGCCTCATTTGGGGTGCGAGTTTTGCCCTGAGTTTCTCCAGCTGGTGATTCCACTTCACACAAGCACTGCTTCGATACTTGGCTCTTCAGATCTACTCAGAGGTGGGTTCTGGGGGGGATGACTCAGCATAAAAGCCCAGAAACCGAGGTCAGCCTGTTCTAGAAAGGAGAGAGAGCCACACCACACAGAAAGTCCAAAAGCGAGTTCTCCAAAGTGTTGGCTAAATGAAGGGAAAGAATGCAGACGTCTTTCATAGCCCTGAGATGTGTCAGCAGCTGGAAAAGAATACCATTTCTGAGTTACTTCTGCTGCTTCTGCTTCTCTCTTGAGAAGGGGCGAACCTCCCAAATCAAAAGAATTTAATCTTGAGTAGCTCCAGGTCAGCTCAGGACATTTGAGTGGCTAACAGATAACCATGAGTTGGAAATATCCACCAAGCAGCAGCCCGTCACTCAACATGTCTGCTCTCTTGGCATCTTCAAGTGATTTTATCCACTGAGAAAATGTTTTCCCATGGAGAGACATGAGGTCAACGAGGTAGCAATGGGGAACGGTGTTCATGACCTTGGTATTTCTCACCACGCCCCTGGTTTCAGTGTCCCTTTTCCTATTATGCTTTGTGCTCTCTCTCTGTATCTTGCTTTTTCTCTCTCTGTGTGTACGAAGTGTATGAATTCGTACATGCTCGTGTGTGTACGCATGTTTTATGCATGTATATTTGGAGGCCAGAAACGGATGTTGGTGTCTTCGTCCATCATTCTTCACCTTATCTGCCCCTGAACATGGAGTTCACAGATCCAGCATGATTAGCAAGTCAGTGAGCTTCAAGAATCCCCCGTCTCTGCCTTGCCATGTTAAGATTACAGGTCTACCCAGCTTTTTACCTGGTACACTGGTCCAAACTCAGGTACACATAACCACTTTACTGACTGAGCTGTCTCCCCAGCCCCTCCTTCTTGATGTTTTTTTCCTTCTTACTTCTGTCTTAAAATGTCTCCAAAATCAGATTTAAACCTCCAAGAGAAAAAGTTTGTTTATATTAGGCAGCTTGTCCCTTCCTATGTGTGAGATATAAGATAAAATGTCCAGAAAGGCTTTCTGGGTGTCAAGTAGCTCTTTGTCCGTGCTGTGTGAATGAGTTAAGTGTGAAAAAATAAGACGGATACAGATTAAATTTCACTAAAATCTTACACATGGTTTTCAAGTGTTGGGTAAATATGTCTGGGGCCAAATCTGATTTAGGCTTAAGAGAAAATTCAGGCATGTTGAGTAAAGGAGGAATGGTCCAGAAAAGCTTATCTCGTTGGGTCTGTGGGATCAGACCTCCCTCCTGGGATGACCAAAGCTAGGCGCTGTTGAAAATGAATTGCTAGGGCCAGAGCAAGGGCTCAACTGGTAAGACCACTGGCTTCTCTTCCAAAAGTTCTGGGTTCCATTCCTAGCACCGACACGGTGGCTCACAACCATCTGTAACTTCAGTCCCAGAGGAATTGGACGTCCTCCTCTGGCTTCCACGAATGCCAGGTGGCATGCGGTACACAGATAGACAAGCAGGCAAAACATCCATACACATTAAAAAAAAATTTTTTTTAAGAGAAAAGAAATTGTCAGGAACACATGCTGGGAGAATTCAAAGACACAGTGCTCTCCAAACACTATGTGAACATGGCAGCACATTCCGGTCACATTAGCAGAAGAGACCTTCAGGCAGACATGTCTAGGTATTTAGACTTCTGTCCACAAATGTCGGAAGGTGAGACCTGGCCTCCATTGTTCTCACAGAATCCTTCTGGTGGTTCAGCCATTGGTGTGGAACCCGTATCAGGAATGTAGCAGGCCCCTCTTCTACTTTGCCCCTCCCTGTGTCACTTCTGTTAATCCATTATGTCTGCTAGTAGAAACTAGCTGACTAGATTTGCCAAAGGCTCTAGGAATGATCCCTGCTCCTGTCCATACTTCAGGTCACATCATCTAAGCAGCTTCCTGAAATCCCATCCCCAACCTTGCTTGCTCTCAGCTCATTTTCCATGTGGAACATGGCATGAGCTTTCTGGACCCTGGACCAGACCTTGGCATCATCTTTGACACATGATGTGTGTAGATTTCTACGATCCAGCTTCTTCCTGCTTTCATATCTATTGACAACACATTTCACCTTCTCCCCAACATCCTTTTATAGCCATCAGCTCCTCCAGTGGGGGAGACTGCCAGCCAGCTCCTAGCTGGGGTAACTTGGGGAAGTGATGGAGCTGCCCTGTACTTCTGTTTCTTCCTTTGTAAAGGAAGTGATGCAGTCCTTCATGGGTGGTGAAGGATGAGTGTCTTAGTCACGGTTTTATTGCTGTGAAGAGACACAATGATCGTGGCAACTCTTACAAAGGAAAGCATTTAATTGGGGCTGGCTTATGGTTTCAGAGGTTTAGTTCATTATTGTCACGACAGGAAGCATGGTGGCATGTAGTCAGACATGGTGCAGAGAGGTAGCTGAAAGTTCTGTATCCAGGTTGGCAGACAACAGGAAGAGAAAAATAATGGGCCTGGCTTGAGTTTCTGAGACCCCAAAGCCCATCCCCAGTGATTTTCTCCAACAAGACCACACCTCCTAAAAGTGCTACTCCCTGTGAGCCAATGAGGGCCATTTTCATTCAGACCACCACAATGAGATAAATGTACAAGCAGAAGTAGCTATAGACTCTCTTGGACTTTGTCACCTTCATTTGTGTGCGGCTTCCTTCCTGCTTTGTCTGGTCCATCTCTGTTCACCTTGAAGTTTGCACTGCCCCATCCATGCCATCCTCAGCAGTTCCCATTCAGGATTTTGTAGTGTGGTGATCACCACTTTGGGAGACCGACCCGTATTGTTTCAGAGTTGCCTGCACCCCATTGTGTCTCCACACCAGACCAGACCAGACCAGACTGGTCTGAGGGCAAGAACGGGCTTTCTCAGTTTCTTTACACCCTATAGCCAATACATATTTGGGAATGTAAAGAAAGACTAAAACTAACTGACAGGGAGAGATTCGGTCAGTCTCCACTGCTCTCAGACCTTGGTACAATTGTTATTTCTTTTATATATGGATAAACAATTATTCTTTTCCAAATGAGCCCCAGGGAGGCCATTTACCATATTGGCTTTTTGCAAGAACCATTTTAACATCTGAAGATGTTCCCTGTTCTGGAACTCAAAATGACCATGTACTTCAGAACATCACTGCAAGGTTGTTCAGATGATTAGGTTTGTCTTTGGCTCCTGCCTCTTTCCCCCCTCTACCTATTTCCTGTCCCTGATGATGTCCTTCCAACCAATACCAACTCTGGTTCCATCACTCTCTGCTCTCCACTTTGTCTATGCTCTTCCTGGGTGCAGAGGGCAGCTGTAGGAATGAGCTCCGTCTTTAGGCCTCATTTCGTGTATCTGGCTGCAGGGTGGTATCTCAGGGAGGAAGGGATTTCTCTCACCCTGGACCAGCTGTGGCGGCATTTCATATTTGACACGGCTGAAGGATTCTATCATTTGAGTTAGCCATGGCTTATTAAAATGCCTGGGCTTGCTGGAGATGTATTCCCACATCTGGGCAACCTATAGGACTGTGGAAACAGACTGGCGTGGTCGTTCCCAGTGTGCCTGGTTCATCCATGGTCATGTGAGAGAGGAAGACTCTATATGTGTAAGGCACAGGGATAAGGCAGAGAACTTTGAGCCTCCAACTACCTTTGGAGACCACGTTGTCCCTCAGCTTTCCCTGTCACACAAGAAATAAACACCCCCAAAGTAAGCCAAACACTCTCCAGTTCTCCTCTTGTTATTTTTGCATGTTATAAAAAAGATGATTTTAAGAAATTTTAAGCATATTTTTGCCATTTAATTAGCAATGCATGATGTTTACTTTCCATCAATTATGTAACAAAAGCATGATTTTTATTTTTGAGACAGGGTTTCTCTGTAGCTTTGGAGCCTGTCCTGGAGCTAGCTCTTGTAGACTAGGCTGGCCTCGAACTCACAGAGATCTGCCTGCCTCTGCCTCCCGAGTGCTGGGATTAAAGGTGTGTGTCACCACTGCCCAGCCAAAAGCATGATTTTTAACAGGTATGTTCACAAAGTATGTGGTTCATCCCATTGTCTGCGAGGCACAAAGATGGACATTAACATATTAGCATCAACAATGGCAACACCCACCTTTGTGAGCAAGTGTTCAGAATTCCCACATGTTGCATTCAAGAGCTGGAGTTTTGAGTGCACTGCTAAGTGGTGACAAAGAAGATTTAGGGCACTGGCCATTTCAGTTCCTTCTAAGTAGTGTCGTGGAACAGGTGGCAGCCCCATTGCCTGCAATGGAAGATGGAACTTGGATATCAACTCTCGTGGTTTAACACATTTAACATCGGATTATGAGATAGTGGAGATAGTAAGAAGTGCGACCAAGATTTTTGACGAAATAAATGAAATTTAGAGATTAGGCTGAGAAAACTCACAAGTGAACTAGCAATCATCATTTTTAGGTTGCTTGCGGAGTTCCTGTCCCTTGCTTGTAGACATAAAATACTGTCTTTTTTAGGACCGTGAACCTAGGTGCCATGTTGTGGGGAAGGCTCCAATGCCGGTAAGGAACAAGCTCTTAGCTTAGAGGCCCCTGAGGAACTGAGTCCTGTGAAGGAGCCTAGAAGTTAATACCACATCCTGTTTTCAGCCTGTGAGCAAGCTGTTGCTGGAATTCATTCAGTCAATAGCCTTTGGGGTACTGACCCATTAGGGTAGGCTCTGAGGGACTATAAGAACAGACAAAAAGCATTCTCTCTCTCTCTCTCTCTCTCTCTCTCTCTCTCTCTCTCTCTCTCTCTCGGTTGGTGGTTGGAGTTTGGCTCACAACTTCCAGCACCCACAGATGACTGCTGCTCTTTACTCTTATTGTGAGTTTTTCCACAAATAAATAAGTATTTGTTATCCTTTATTCCAGGCTCTTGTGGATTTCCTTAATTATGCCTACAATAAACGGTGTCCAAACTCTTAATTCACTAATTAAGAGTTAGTTATACTAACTAATAATGTAAGATAACCATTGTTGTCTTAATCCACTAAAGTTTGGGAGATGTGTTGGAGTAAATAATTAATATACACCGCTGCTTCCTTGGTACCTCAGTCAGTATCTCTGTTCCTTGTTGTCTGGTCCTCAGCCAATGGGTGTGCACTACCTAGAAATACAGCTTCAAAAATCATTCAAAACTCTGCCCATAGCGTGGGCACTTCAACAGCAAATCAGTCCCTTGGATCACCAATGTGCTCATCTCTGCCTGTAAGTACATAAGGAAGTGTATCAGGAAACAATCAAGCTGTTCTGTCTGCTACAAAGACAAAATAGGCTCCTTGTGTGGTTGGTTTTAAAAAGATGCCCCGGGGCAGATCCCGGAAGACCACGAGTTCAGGGCCAACTTGAGTTAACGTCCTGAGATCTTTTCTCCACCATGAGGACATCAATAGCAACAACAGACAACAAAGCCTCAAGGGTAAGCAAGGTATCACTGTCACTTTCCTGTTGCGAATCCAGGTGACAAGGGAAGGGATGAGACTGCATTCAGTTAGGAAAAGAGAGTGGAGGATCTTGGGAAAGTGATGAGTGGGACAAGACTGGAGGAGGCAAAATAGCCCCATCTGTTCATTTTCAGTTGGCCAGAATTCAGTCACATGGCCCCAGCACATTGCAAAAGAGGATGCAGGATGTAGCTGAGTACTGTGTTTACAAGGAGGAGGAGACAGATTTTTGTCAATAGGGCAGTGTCAGCCCCTGGGATTACACTTGAATACAACTACATGATGTTGAGTTGGGCATTTACAGTGCAGGGGTCTTTACAGTGTCCCAGGACCTGGGGAAAGTGCTGCCTCATTCCGAGACACCACAGTCCAGGAGGGAAAGTCGGAGTGTGTAAAGGCGGCTTGAAAGTGAAGTCTGAGGCCGTCGGGCACTGTCCCTGTGTGAAAAACAGCATCTGTTACAGACTGTTCTACTCCTGGGCAGGACAGCACATGACGATTCTCAGGAGGTTTTATCCCCAAAGCCAGGGACCCACATTTTAAGGAGTTCTTTGTCGGAAATCACGAACATGACGAACCTCTCCATCCCCTGGTGAAGGACTGTGACTTGGAATTTCCAGGTGGCTGGTTTGGGGACCCATGAAACCAGTGTTCCAAACCCCAAGCAGCCCCTGCTTACTGGAATGGCAGCCTCAAAGGTGTTTACAGCGTTTTTGGCATGAGTTAGGAAGTCAGGATGTAAGTGGAACAAGATGTTCGGAAAAAGAACTCGATGCTATAATCAAGTCAAAACAGAGTAAATAAAGATGTGTGTAACCTGTGGCCCACAAAGTCCTCTGGTTGCACATCTCGGAATCTTTGGATGACATGTACCTGTGTGAGGGTGCTTACTGCCACCCCTTCTGCCAACAAAACCCTGGAGACGTCACAAATGGTCCTCAACGGCAGGATGAAGTATGGGCTTGGCTCACAATGGAATATTACACAGCAGTGAACGTGTATGAATGACAGCTTTAGGCTTTAATGAGAGGATCTCTAAAGTATAATACTGAGTGGAAACCACAGGTCACACAGAGTTCAAAAGGGTACAGCACAGGACTGTATGGTACTTAGGGGTGTCTGGGTGGTGCATGGGTGGGTGGATGAAGACTGGGGTGGTACTCCTACGTGTGTTGGAGGTCACTTGGGGGTGATATGGTGAGTGGGTCTGGCTTTTGCCCCTCCGTCTGTTTCTGACTTCTGATCCTCCTATTCTTCTTGTCTCTGCCAATCCCCGGGGAGTAAAATTGAGAAGAGAGGGAGATGAGGAGACAGGAAAGGACAGGTGGTTTGTTTGTGTGTGTGTGTGTGTGTGTGTGTGTGTGTGTGTGTGTGTATGTGTGATGGTTTGAGTAGGAAAGGAATTCAAGCCTCCTGGCTCTGCCCACAGATCCCAAACTAGAACAAACAGACCAGACATGACTGTACACTGGTCAGGGTTGAGCAGTCACTGTGGGTCCCTCCCTGGGCAAAGCAGTCACCCCGTTCTCACGGCAGCCTTGCAGGTGCACACATCTGTTCTCCTTTTTCAGACAAGGAGAGGTGAAGGATTCACTCAAGGCCACTCTCGTGAGAACGGCAACTGCGGCCATCAGCCTCTGAATACCTAGGTACAGGATCCAGGAAATCCGGAATGTGACCTCATCTAAACTATTGCCCTGGAATAGCCCCAGTTCAGCTTGACAACACCCTCCCCATCTTAATTTACTTTAATTTCTAAATTTTTGCTTTAGGCTGTACTAGACAGAGGGTACATAAACCACGCAGGGCTTTAGATGTTCCACTTTGCTCTGGAGGCCTACTCCCCTGAGCAGGTGGCTTGCTGCTTACAGATGTGGTCAACTTTGCAAATGTGGCACGCATTAGCCCGTGGGCCAGATGTCCTATTACACAGACCTAATGAAATCTGGATTTGCAACTTTCGAATAAGTCATCCAAGGCAGCGAGGTTCCTTGGCATTTTGTTGGCGGGAAGAGCCTGGAAGACACAGAAGAATTTCTATCATCGTGATGTATTGAACTAATTTCATCTTGTACCAAGTTAGCGGCAGTTGAAAGGTTGGGCAAGATAGCTCTTGATTAAACGAAAACTGTGTATGGCGAGCACATAAATTATGTAGTGGAGCAGCAGAAGAATTAGGGAGAACTCTCATTTGCGCTGTCCCCAAACCAGTCTAGATTAAGCGAGAGCCCCTCTTTCCCTGGCTTGCACGTGTCAGTACTGCGCTGCCGTGCGTTCCTTTGGAGGAAGCCAGCGGTTGGAGGGTAGGTTTTGGAACCGGGCATCAGCAGCCTTGTTTAGTGTCGTTTTCATTCTTAATGTGTTATGTGCATGCACGATTGTGTGTCTGTTTGTGTGCGCGTATGCAAGTGTGCAGAGGCCTGAGGTCAATCGTTCCTCAGGAGCCTTCCACCCCACTGGCCTTCCCTTGCTGAAGTAAGGCAGGATAGCTGAGCTGCGAACCCCAGAGATCTGTCTGTCTCTACACCCTAGTGCTGGAGTTACAAACACACACCGCCACGCCCAGCTTCCCTTTCATCCTCCCTTCTTTTTTTTTTTTTTGTGGGTTCTAGGGGATAGAATTCGGGTCCTCATGCTTGTGAGACGAGCACTTTATCAACTGAGCCATCCCTCCAGCACTCATTTTCAGCCTTGCAGTTGCACACTGCTGTGGGAGGATGCTCTTGTACACCGTCAATGTTTGTCACTTGTATTGGCTTAATAAAACGGTTATTGGACGGTAGCCAGGCAAGAGTATTATTGGCGGGGCGACCAGACTAGGAGCGTTCTGGGAGGAGAAAAGGCAGAGGCACCGTCACAAGCCAGATGCAGAGGAAGCAAGGTAAGAATACCTTACTGAGTAAAGGTACCAAGCCATATGGCTAAATGTAGATAAGAATTATGGGTTAATTAAAGTCGTAAGAGCTGGTGAAAAATAATCCTGAGCAATAAGCCAAACAGTTTCCAATTAATATAAGTTTCTGTGTGTTTGTTTGGGGCTGAATGACTGTGGGACTAGGAGGGACAGAAACTTCCATCTACAGTATACTTTGGGTGTATGCTTGTTATTCTATAGAGTACTTCCCCCTCCATGTTCACACCCAAATGTTCAATGTCTGCATCTTACTTCTGCTTATTTGCTTGGCGTGACTGCTTTTACGTTACCCTCTCTACTCTCACCCATACACCAGTATTCTTAAATTGCAAGACTTGGCTCACGCATTTGGAACGGAGGCTTAGTTACTGCCAGCCTAAAGGATTAGCACAAACTCTTGCAGATGAAGCATTGAGAACTACTTTGAGAACATTTAGGCTGTTGAGATGTCTCTTTCCTAGGAGTTCAGGCTCCTCCAAGAACAAGATGGAGCAGCACGCCCTTGAGTCAACAACTTACATTAGGAGCAAGCAAGATCCCTCTTCAGGACTCTGCAACCCGCACTGAGGCTTTTCTTGAATGATTCTCTGCTTCCGTTCTCCCCTCCCCAACCAGAAGACTAGACTTGTCAGAATTTTGCCCAGACTTATTGATTCCTGGAAACAACAAAATATACCCTGGTTGTTGGGAACATTGTTCTGTTGGGAACATCCCCCTGTCCAAGCACAGTTCTCAGAGGGGAACTCCATGTCCTTGACCCTCTGGCTCCAGCAGGAAGAGGAGCTCTCATCCATGACTGTGACAATACACTAGGTTTGGAGATATATTTTCCTAGGGGAAATAGTGCTCGGACTTACACTTGCTTTGTTGAGAATAGAGAAGAAGGAGAAGATGCTAAGGGATGAGTGGTGCCCTACAGGATGTGCGCTAGGATGCTGGGCTACTCAGTCTCTGCCTGTGAGACTGGGAGATGTCCTGGGGACCAAGTCAAGCAGAGGAATAGAAGAACACAGGGAAGAGGGACCCAAAATGAAAGCAAAACCAAAGCCACAAGAAGCCACAAAGAATCACTGTGTGTTGCTCCTGGGTTTCTGTTACATCACATACAGCTTGAGCATTATTAATGCCCCAAATCTGAAATTTCTTTAAGGGCCACACTGTAAAACTTGATTTCATACACAAAATTAAGGACAACATTGTATAAATCGTTTTCAGACTTTGTGAAAAGCATATGTGAAACATAAGTGAGTTTCTCAAGTACACCGAGATTCCCAGCTCAGAGTGACAACCACAGAGGGGACCTCCCTGAAGAAGGCAGTTTTGTGGGATGGAGCTACGGTCTGCATGTGGAGGACCCTTGACTAACCCTTGGCTGTCTTTGACCATTTGAATTACTCTGTGGAATCCTATAGTACTCAAGCCCATGTTTGGCCTGTTTCTCTTTCCTGCTGGCCTTATTGAATGGGTTAAAAGCAGCCAGCAAGGCTAGGGAGATGACTCTGCTGTAAAGTACTGCTGTGCAAGCTTGGGGACCCACATTCAGATTCCCACCACCCACGCATGAAGCCAGACACAGCAGTGTGTGCTCATAACCCAGAATGGGGAGGCGGAGCCAGGAGGATCTCCAGCCAAATATGAGCTCTGAGCACAAAGACAAACACTGCCTCGAGAACTGAGGTAGTGAACTATAGAGGGAGATCCCTGACCTCAATCTATGGCTTCCACATGGGTGCACCTCACACACTCTCCACACACATGAACAAGTATTTGAATAACACACTGCTCGTAGTTCGGCTGGGCCAGTTTCCATTTCTGTCTCAAACCATTCTCATGTCTCATATATGTATATATAAAAATCTATGTGTGGTGTGGCAAGTCCTTCTGTCTATGTATTGTTTTTATTGGTTAATGAATAAAGAAACTGTTTTGGCCTATAGCAAGGCAGAACAGAGCTAGGTGGGGAAAACTAAACTGAATTCTGGAAGAAAGAAGGCGAAGCCAGGGAGATGCCATGTAGCCACTGCCTGAGACAGATGCAGGGCAGAACCTTGCTGGTAAGCCACAGCCATGTGGCAATACACAGATTAATAGAAATGGGTTAAATTAAGATGTAAGAGCTAGCCAATAAGAAGCTAGAGCTGATAGGTCAAGCAGTGATTTAATTAATACAGTTTCTGTGGGTTATTTGAGTCTGGGCAGCTGGAAACAAACAAGTGGGCTCCTACAACATGTGTGCTGGTCATTATTTTTTTTCTTCTGTGTAGTGCTCCACTGTGTAAATGTACCACATTTTCCTTATCCATTCTTCAGTTGAGAGGCATTTAGGTTGTTTCCAGGTTCTGGCTATGACAAACAATGCTGCTATGAACATAGTTGAGCACATGTCCTTATGGTACGATTGAACATCCAATGGTATATACCCAAAAGAAGTATTGCTGGGTCTTGAGGTAGGTTGATTCCTAATTTTCTGAGAAATCGCCATACTGACATCCACAGGTGCTGAACTAGTTTGCACTCCCACCAGCAATGCAGGAGTGTTCCCTTTTCCCTACAACCTCTCAGCATAAGTTGTCATCAGTGTTTTTGATCTTGGCCATTTTTACAGGTGTAAGATGGAATCTCAGAGTTGTTTTGATTTGCATTTCTCTGATGACTAAGGATGTTGAACATTTCCTTAAGTGTCTTTCAGTAATTTTAGATTCCTCTGTTGAGAGTTCTCTGTTTAGGTCTGTATTCCATTTTTTTATTGGATTATTTATTCTTTTGATGACCAATTTCCTGAGTTCTTTGTATATTTTGGAGATCAGTCCTCTGTCTGATGTAGGGTGAGTGAAGATCTTTTCCCATTCTGTAGGCTGTCACTTTGTCTTGTTGACCATGTCCTTTGCTTTACAGAAGCTTTTCTGTTCCAGGAGGTCCCATTTATTATTTTTTTCTCTCAGTGTCTGTGCTTCTGGGGTTATATTTAAGAAGTGGTCTCCTGTGCCAATGCATTCAAGTATACTTCCCACTTTCTCTTCTGTGAGGCTCAGTGTGGTTGGCTTTATGTTGAGGTCTTTGATCCATTTAGACTTAAGTTTCATGCATGGTGATAGATATGGATCTATTTTCATTCTTTTACATGTTGATATCCAGTTATGCCAGCACTATTTGTTAAATATGCTTTCTTTTTTCCATTTTATATTTTTTGCTTCGAGAAAGGCATTTTTGAAAAGTGTGAATGGTATTCCTACAGGTTTGTTGAGAGCAGTCCTGTTTTATAGCCATATCACCTTGGCTACAGAAAAAAGACAAAGCAAGCTTTTGTGTGTTCCTTGAAGAGTTTCTGTCTTTCTGCCTCTGCCTACTCATTCCCTGCCCCACCTCCTTCCTCATTGTTATCCTTCTGGTATCTTCTATTCTCTGATATTGTCAGAAATGCCTTTAAGACCGTTCGTCCCAGGCTGCATGGATCTGGACTCAGATGGGGTGTCGGTGCACATTTGGGAGGATGAAGACCAGTGCTCGACAGAGTGATATGCGGTTGGACTCATCTGATGTCTCATGTCCCTCCACATAATAGAATAGTTGCCTTTGTTTGCATTTGTGACGTGGGTACCCTGACAGTGTTTTCTATAGGCTTTCCAAGACCCCAGTGAGATAAAGCAACTAAGGAGCTTAATGTCATATCTAGGAAGGAAAATCTGATGCCTCCTTTTCATGCTCCTGAAAAATTCCCTCTGGTCACTCTTGTCCATTGATCCATCAGTTTGGGGTCCCTTTGGGATGAGTATACAAAGATGTTGCCAAAATCCTGGACTTGGGGCATCACTACAGTTTTAATCTTAAGGATCACAAAGTCGTATCATTATGTTTGTAGGTTTTGGAAGCAGTTTTCAATTCTACCACCTTGACGAAGTGAGGAAGGGCCAATTTGTACAGCAATCTCAAGGCGATTAGTTTGAGAATATTCCATTGTACAGGGAACTTCATGAATGCAGATTTGAGCAGAGAATTTAATCTTCCTTAAATACATACTGCAGTTGAACATAAGTTAACGAGTGTTACCTGGTAAGGAGATCCTTTGTGAGGCCCAGTTAAGAATGACTATAATTAGTGATTGTGGGTCCTTGCCAATTGAAATCTTCTGGTATTCCCATAGTACTCAGAAGTGCTTAAAATAGTCTGTCTTTTCAAGAACCTTGAAATGAAGACATTTCCTCAAAGATCTCGTTGACACAGTTAATTAAGTTAGAACAATAACCATGGAGCTTTCTTACCAGCCTAGTTATTCCCAGTACTTTGGCATGTGAAATGCAGGTGAAAGAGTGGTACCCCATCAACAACCTGGCTAGGAACAAGCTGGGGAATTCTTAATAGTTACTCCAAGCATCTCCCCATCTTCTGTTCCAGATGGCTTAATTTGTCCCTTTTCACTTGTCTTATCTCTAATGTGGTCATCTTGACCCTGAATAAACCAATAGCTAGAGGTTTATGGTTTGACAGGACCACTGTTCCCGACAACTCAGTGGGAGTGTCATGTCTACAGATATATGGCCCTTCTGGGCTTAATGTAGTAATTATCGGGATGAAAGCAGCTACAGAGGAGGTGTTGGGGTTCAGCACCCTAGTGTGTGTTCCATTGCGGACAGCTTTGTTTGTGACAGCTTACTGAAAAACACAGAAGGTGGGAATAAAGAGTAGGGAAGGAGATCTGGGGTGGACTGCAGGATGTATGAACACGTGGCTCTGGGAACCTTCTGGAGATCTCCTATGATGCGGTCAGGACTGTGGCCAGTGTGTGTCCTTGGTTCCAGGATTTCATGCTTGTCTCTTTGCTGGACTTGAGTCAGGTTTGCTGGGCCAGGACTGGGTCCACCTGATCCCTTTGCCACTCTGCTGCCCAAATGCACCGAAGCCTTGCCAGCTTCATGGGGGGACATTCTGAGCTCCTCTGCAGCTAGCTTCTCTCTGTCGCAGAATAGTGGCTGGGGAAGGAGCCCCTATTGCAGCCTGGAGCAGCCAGATTCTAATGAAGTGAATACAACCATTGTGAAAACTTTAAGGGGGGAGACAGAAAGAGTAGAGATGGGGAGAGGGGAGCGAGAGGATTAAGGGTTAATTTGAATTTGCCTTGTCTTTATTTCTTAAGGGAAGGTACTCAAAGAGGGAGAACTACAATGGGGTGCTCCAGACTCCCAACATGGACAACCTCTAAGAATCTGAATGCAAATTCTGCATTTCCTGGCCCTTCCCCAGACCAGCTACCTCAGACACCCTGGAGCCAAGGCCCAGCAGCCTGTGTTTAACAAGGTTTTTTGATGAGTCTGTAGCAGAAGTCATTCTGAGGCGTGTGTGTGTGTGTGTGTGTATGTGTATGTGTGTGTGCGTGCATGCACATGCATGTGCACAAATGTGTGGATGTGGATGGATATGGTGGCCTGCAGGATAAAGCCATGAATTCCTCCCATCTGGCACGGGCCTTCAAGAAGAGGAGACTTCCCCTCCATCCTTTGAATCTGGCCTTGCCCATCTGTTGACCTCAGCAAATGTGATGAGAACGAGAGGCGTAGGAAATGCTCATGCATCCGGGCTCTCCCAGTTCCTGCTCCTGGAAACCCTATCATGCCCATATGAATGACACAGCTCACCTCCATCGCTTGAGCAGAGGTCAGTACAATGCCAGACCACGGGACTGCTGTCTTTCATCAATAGCCAGCCATGGCTGAGCCTGCACATCCAGGGGAACCACCCAATTCATACCCAGAATCATGAGCGGGACCGTCCCGTTCCTGAGTTGTGGGTGGCTCGGTACAATGTTAAGTACTGTTTGAAAAATCTTTCAGAATTTCCCTTCTGTTGGATACTTTTCTTTAGAAACATTGCTGGGTGGAAGCTAGAAATGAGGGTTTCAGAGTCATGGCTTCTTAGGTTCAGAGTCTGCCTTACACACTTCCCAGATGGGATTTGTCGGCTTCTGCTCTTCTCATCTGTTGAATGGGCAGCTGGAGGCCCGACCTGCTAGAGTGGTTAGGAGACCTAAGCGAGCTGATGAGCGGAGAGTTCTTTGCACCACATCTGGCTGACAGTAGATATTCAACACTTCCTTAAAAATGCTTTTGTAGGGGGCTGGAGAGATGGCTCAGAGGTTAAGAGCACTGGCTGCTGTTCCAGAGGTCCTGAGTTCAATTCCCAGCAACCACATGGTGGCTCACAACCATCTGTAATGAGATCTGGTGCCTTCTTCTGGCCTGCAGGGATACATGCTGGCAGAACACTGCATACATAATAAATGAATAAATATTTTAAAAAAATGCTTTTGTATCCATTCATTTATTTGCATGTGTGTATGTGTGTGTGTGTGTGTGTCTGTGTGTGTTTGTGTGTGCAGGTCAGTGGATAATTTGTGAGAGTCAGGGTTCTTTCCTTGTACCACATCGGTCCTGGGGTTTGAACTCGTGTTGTCAGACTTGGTGGCAAGCATCTTTACTCACTGCGTCCTCTCACCGGGTAACAGTCAACAGTATACTGTACCATGTGGCTGTGGACATGATCATGCTTTTCATCACTTGGCTGACGTTTGAGAATATATGCTTTTGGGGGGGTCAGGGTTGGGTTATGCAAATTCTACCGTGCGCTCTTACTTGTTCGCTTTTTATCTTGGGATAATAGGTTTAATCAAGGAGATGAATAGTGAAGTCAGCTTACAACAGGGGAGGGGGAAGAGTTACAACAACAGAGAAAGGAAGCCTTGATCAGTAGGATGGATAGAAATTTCTTCTCTAGCTACCCAGCAGTCAAAGACAGAATAAAGTTCATAAGCTCCCTTCATCCTACGGAAGAGGAAGCTAAGCCCAGCCGAGAGCATGTTGACCGATGGTTCTTAGAACACCAAGTGTGTTTCTCAGCTGTTTCTTCTCCAGCCTGGCCTACATTATCCCCTCCACTTCCCCCCTTACAGAGCTGTCATCCCTCTATCAGGACTCAGAGGGCAGTGAATTCCAACTTGTTCCTCTAACCTGCTAAAATCTACAAACTTTATCGCAAGGTCAAGAATGATGGCAGAGCCTGGGAGCACGGTTGTGACTTGAAGAGAGGTTTGTCAATCAAATGCTGTAGTTTTGAAATTTCCAAAGTTGACACTTAAAAGCTTTCTGGTGGGAAAGAGATAATTTTTATGGCTTTCTTCTGCCTCATGTGGGTAGCTCACTCAATTCTCATGTTGGCCTCTTGGCCATCTTGAACGTTGTGTTCACCCCTCCAGTAAAGAGACATTTAAAGGAGGCAGGACCTCAAACTTGTGGGTGACACCCTGGCCCGACTGCCCATCCCTGGAACTGGTCATCTTAGCAAGAGTTACAAATACCCAGCAGTACTGTTGGGCTGGGCCCTCTGCCCCCAATTTCTTTACTTGGGCCTGGCTGGTCTTCAACAAGCCCTAGCTTTTAATGACTAACCTAGTGTTACTATAAATGGCTTCCCCAGCCAGAGCTCCGTATAGCTGGAAGCTAATCTCTAGTGTTGATGAAGACAGTATAGTTTTCCTATCAACCCATTCCATTGATAGGGGCCACTTGGGATGCAAACAACAGGCAGCTCCTGTTGCATGTCTACTAGAGTCCTCTTGGGTTGACCCCAACTCTTTTACAGGGCTTTAATCACCAGCCCTCCTCATCACCAAGAACACTAAGTCAAACTAACTGGTTGCCAAAGACCTTTTAGATCTTCCATGCTGGAGCAGATAGGGTCATTCTCTCTTAAAGTTGTCCATCCTTCCTTTCCTTGGAGTACAGAATCGTCTTTAAAATTAAACTCAAGCACAAGCAGACAAACAACAGCTTACAGTTTTCTGATTTTTTAATTAAAAATTTATATAATATATTCTGATCACAGTTCTTTTCCCCATCTCCTCCCAGGCCCCTCCAACTCCCCACCCACTCAACACCATTCATGCCCCCTCAAAAAAAAAAGTCAGAATAAAACAAATCCAATAAAAAAGCACAAGAAACACACACACACACGTGCATGCACACAGACAAAAATCCATAAAAACACAAAATCAGAAACCATAATAGACAAGCAAAAGCCCAGTAAGATTAAAATAAAAGCCCAAACAAAGCAATATGAGACAAAAACAATCTACAAAACCACTAATGAGTTCATTTTCTATTGGCTACCTACTGCTCTGACGATGGCTGAGTCAGACACTGATCTATGTGTACAGCAAAAATACCATTAGGAGTCACTTTATTGCTACATCCTTTTAACCAAACAGGAGTGTTTGGTTTTCCCTTTGGTCTATGGCCTATCTGGTCTCAGGTACTTGGTTATAGGGGCAGTATCAGGCATGGGTTCCACATCACAGGGTGGTCTTAACATCCAATCAGATAGTGGTTGGTTACTTCCACGATATTTGTGCCACTATTGGATCGGCCTATCGTGCAGGCAGGTCACTGTTGTAGATTTCAGGGTTTATAGTGGTTGATGTTACTTTTCTCCTCTGGTAGTAGGCAGAGTACCTTCCAGTACTGTGAACACTAGTCAGTATGGGGGAAGGCTCTAGTTAAGCACCAGCTTGACTTCTCTGTGTTCAATGAGATATGTAAGAGTTGTCTTCAGCAATAGGGCTTTACCGTCAGTTTGTGGCAAGCAATAGGCTTGGCAATAGTCTGAGTTATTTGAGGTTTGCCTTGGGCCCCTTTGGCCAACAACTCAATTAGGAATAACCCATTCCTGGCACTGGAAGTTTCACTTGGTGGTGAAATATGTCTAGCTGGAGCATAGTTTCCCCTATTATTTGGTGACTCCATTTAGATTTCTTTCATATATATGTATATTTTAAGAAGCTTTTGAAGTAGTAGATCTCCATATGACACCTCAAATGGCCTTTAGTGTTAGCTCTCCCTCCCTGTATTCCTTTCTTTACCCTTTCTTCCTTCCTCCTCACCATTGAATCCTCCATTCTCTCTAACTATATATTCATTTTCCCCTTCCTTTGGAGATCATTCCCTCCCTCCTGGTCCCATACCTATCCAGAACCTCTGTGGTTATACAGATATTCTGTTTCTTAAGCTTGACAGCTAATATCCACATATAAGAGAATACATACAGCAGTTATCTTTCTGGGCCTGGATTACCTTATCCAGAATGATTTTTTTTCTAGCTACATTATTTATCTGTGAATTCAGTGATTTCGATTTTTTTAACAGCTGAATGATATTCCACTGTGTAAATGTACTACATTTTTGTTATCCATTCATCTGTTGATGAACATCTAGGCTGTTTCCAATTCCCAGTTATTACAAATAAAGCAGCAATGAATATGCTTGAACAAGTATCTCTTTAGTCGGATATAGGCTCTTTGGGCATATGCCCAAGAGTAGTATGCCTGAATCTTGATAGATGTATTCCCAGTTTCCTGAGAGACTACCACACTGCTTTCCACGGTGGCTGTACAAGTTTTCTCACAAGGAATGGATGAGGTTAGCCTTACTCCATATCCTCACCAGCATGACTGTCATTTGTTTTATCAATCTTGGCCATTCTGACTGGTATAAAATGAAATTTCAAGGTAGAAAAAAAAACCCAACTTTAAGTCAAGAGGATAAATGATGCCCAGAGGATGCCAGGCAGAGGAGGCCAGTCTCATAAGCAGTACTTTGTCCATATATAGACTTTTACAAACTTAAGAGTTTGCTCTCTAAGCACCCAAACCAAAATGGCAGCCCAAGGATGTGGCTTGGGTGGTGGAGTTCTTGATTAGTATACACAGAGCCCTGGGTTGGACCCCAGCACCACATAAAACCGAATATGGCATATACCTTGAGCTTGCCTCAGAGCAAATTCCAGGCCAGCCTGCGCTACATGATATCCTATCTCAAAACAACGACTACCACCGTCACCACAACAGAGAATAAAATGGACTTTGAAACTTAGGACTTCCTCTTGACATCTCTAGTCTTAGAATCAGCAGACCTGGGACCCTGGAGAAGTTCAGGCTGGTACGTCAGACACATCTTGTATGTGAGCCAAAGCAGAGGACCCCAGGTGGATCTTCAGGTCCCTAGCCCTCATGAACAATTGGTTCTGGTCCTGGGGCTTACTGCTCCAGACCTGTTCTGTCAAGCCTGAAGCCAGTCAGATGCAGGAGACTTCCAGGGTCCTCCTGCCCCTCTTGCTCCATGATCAGCCTGTCTCCAGACCAAGGCTTTCTTCTTTCTCCACTGGTGAGAACCCCAACAAGGTGACTGCACTTTCTTTGTCCCTTCCTTAGGGAGTGGATTCAACTTTTCCCCTTCTGTCATGCGAAAGCTGAATTTTCTTCCAACGTAGATGGGCTTCTCGGATTGAAGGTCTTTCTATTTCCTGACTGCAGAGCTGCCGGCCAGAGACCTCACTCCGTGCTAGGGCAGGGAGAATGGTGTCAAAGGGACATGAGTAGAAGTGGACAGCTACTTGGAGGTTGCTGGAATAGTCCAGGTGAGAGGGTGCTGTTGTAGGTGAGGGTGGGAAGGAGTCTGAGATCGCTGTAAAAGTAAAATGAAGCAAAAAATTGGAATTGGGCCTGGAAGTGAGACATAGAGTTAGTCATGGCTTCCTGAGTGTCAAGTCAGGCCTTTCCTGGGTGCTGAGTCACAGGCTGAGTGCTGAGTCATGACTTCCTGGACACTGAATCATGCAGACCCCATTCACTGAGATGGAAGCCCCAGGGAGCAGCAGAGCTGAGCTGGAAAGGTGTGTGTGTGTGTGTGTGTGTGTGTGTGTGTGTGTGTGTGGGTTCGTGTGTATATGTGTGTATGTGTGTGTGTGCATTTGTGTGCTTGAGTATCCAGGTAGGCTGGTGCATTTCTAGGCACTATAGGGCACTGAGCTGAGTCTGGTACATGGACAGGATGGGTGTGCTGCCTGCCCCTGCTCATACCCGTGGGTTCTTTTCACACTGGGTGGGCAGGGTAGAACCAATTGAGCTGTAACAACTTGGTACAGTCCCAGCACTGCCATGGGGGGATTGTCACAGTTACTGTTCTCTTTCTGTGAAGAGACGCCACAATCAAGGGAACTCTTATAAAGAAAGGATTTAACTGGGGGCTTGCTTACGGTTTTAGGGGGTTAGTCCATGATTATCATGGCAGGAAGCAGACAAGCATGGTGCTGGAGCAGTAACTAAAGGTTTTACATTCTGATCCACAGGCAGCAGGAAGAGACACACTAGGAGTCTGTCCAGGAACTAGCTCATGTAGACCAGGCTGGCCTCGAACTCACAGAGATCCACTTGCCTCTGCCTCCCAAAAGAGTGCTGGAATTAAAGGCATGCGCTGCCACTACCAGGCTTGACTTGGGCTTTTGAAATCTCAAAGACCAACCCCGGTGACACACCTCCTCCAACAATGTCATACCTATTCCAATGAGCCCACACCTCAGAATCCTTCTCAAATAGTTCTACTAGCTAGGGACCAAGCACTCAAATATATGAGACTATAGGGCCATTCTCATTTAAACCACCACGGGGATTGAGGCATGACTTTTGTAGCTTATATCAATAGTGTTGCAGGTTTTGATGGCTTAGACCCCAAGAGGATCCGTACCTAGTAGACTGTAGGTGCTCAGAGCTCCCCGTCCTCATCCTAAACAAGACTCAGCTCTCTCGAGGGCTATTAGAACATGCTCTTTTGGGCTGGAGAGATGGCTCAGTGGTTAAGAGCACTGACTGCTCTTCCAGAGGACCTGGGTTCAACTCCCAGCACCCACATGGTAGCTCACACCTGTCTGTAACTCCAGTTCCAGGGGAATCTGACACCCACACACAGACATATACACAGGCAAAACACCAATAAACATAAAATAAAAATAATAAATTAAAAAAAAGAACATGCTCTTCCTTTCTCTCTGGACAGTCTTGAACTTGCCTGTGAGCTCAAGTTCCCTAGTTCTCAGGCTACTTGGGAACTGGCTCCCTGGGTCAATCTTGGCTTTGACCTTGATCTTCTCCAAGTTTATTCTTTCTCTTTGGCTGCTAATCTAAAACCCCCAGGCGGGGATGGCTGGGCAAAGTCTAACAATGAATTGAATTCACTCATGGTTATTGTAAAGAGCCAGAGGGGACAACAACCACTGAGTTCTCGGTACTGAGGTAATAATGCTCGTGATCGGCCCTCAACCAGTCCTTCTCAAAGAGAACCAAAGACAGGATTTTGCAGCCACTTGTTGGTTATGGTAGTTGTGGAATCGGGGCCCCAAGGTTGTCTCTGAATAGCTTGCAATCTCAGTTGATGAAACTTTCCCGGAAAACACCTTTCCTGTCTCTGTGTTCTTTATTAGCCTGAGGGATCCAGTTCCTTCCCTTCCCTGGTTTCCAAGCTCAGAAATACTCTTGGTTATTGGAAGAGGAGCCCCTTGGGGTCTCTTCTCAAGGGTCTTTATTCTAATCAGGGTTCTTTATTTTAGGCAGTTGATGTCCAATATACATGTAAATGATGTACATGTAAAGAAAGACTGTAAAAATCTGACTTTCCAAGAGCAGATCTGCCTGACCCAGGCACTGGTCTGATGTCTTAAGATGGAAGAATGAGAATTAAGAAATGCTGTATTCTGATATTACCATTGTCAGAAGGGAAATGGTGGCAGAGGAAGGGGAGACGTGTGGTCCAAGATCCCCCAGCTGGTGTGTGACAGAGCCGAAGCCAGACCCTCCTTAGCCCATTAGCTCCCCATTCTCCACCACTTCGTACTTCGCATTGGCTGTAATCCCTCTGGGTTCTGAGTGTTGCCATCATTTGTAATATGGGTTGCATCACTCCTTCCAAATTCTTAGACGTGTTTCAGATTTCACTTTCTTTTTCAGATTTTTTAATATTTCCATATGCACAATAAGATGCTTTGTGATTGTGAGGCAACTCTAAGCATCAGGTTATATATAGGTTATAGGTCATATCTACCCTGTATATATAGCTTAATATGCTAAATTATTTCTTACTGTGATTTCATTTTGACTATAACCTGCCGTGTAAGGTCAACTATAGTTCTTTTCACTAGTGATATTATGTTGGTAATCAAAAAGTTTTGGAGTTTGGCATATTTTGCATTGCGTTATTTTTGGATTAAGGATATTCAACTAATCATTAGTGTGCCCCCATCCTAAGAAAATATATCAAGATATACATACAGCGGATGCCCCAAACAGCAGAACATACCGAGCCCTGTAGAGACACACTGTGGTACTTCAGCAGCTGGTCTGATAAATGAGATGACGAAATGACTAATGAGCGAGCAGCAGACACCGCATGGATGTGCTGGACAAAGGGATCATTCGCATTCCAGATGAGACACAGCTGGATGGGGTGAGAGCTCATCCTGGAACCAAGAAGGGCATGCAATTTAAAACCTGTGACTTCTTTGTTTCTGGAATTTTCCATCTAATGTATTCAGGCCACAGTTGACCAAGAAGAGCTCACACTGTGGGAAATAAAATGGTAAGAGAGGATGACTGGGACCATCTGACATCGGCCCCAGCCCAGCTCAGAAAGGCTTGCAGCCTGACCCTGGATGCACTGGTAGGAGCCAACAAGACAGAGCAGGACACAAGGCCGGTCTCTGCTCTGTGTAGGTACATGTGCAAATTCAGCTGGTCCTCATGACTACCTCTGACAAGGGCATTTCTGTTATCCTATATTATAGAAATAAGACCCAAGAACATAAAAAAAGTTAGCCTGTGTCACCCATTTCAGATGATAGGGTCAGGACTTAGACCCATGATATCCTTGACCCCTTGAAGCTGCTGACTCAGGATAGCTGGTGTTCTAGAACCCCCATCTGTTTTGAAGCAGAATTTGGTGTTTAAGGAATAACGTAGTACATCTGGGTTTTGGAAAAGTTGACCCACAGGAGAAAGCAATTAAGACACTTGCTTGTGTTTCCGATTAATTCCGCCAAATGTAGGCGCAGTGTGCTCTGAACGGCAATCATGTCTACAATGGAGAACCTGCCGTCCTTCCATTGCTTTCCCTGAAGTAGACTCAGCCCTGCAATCCTTCCCTGCCCAGTAATTTAGAAGAATAGCAGTAATGACGACAACCAAAGCCAGCCAGATCCTCAGGGAGAGTCCTGGGAGGCAAACTATAATTATCTCAATTAGCCTCTGAAGGGAACGTCATTTTACAACCCTCGCTCTGCCACAGAACAGAGTGTTAATAATGTCTCTTTCTGCTGAAGGCGTGGCTTGAAGTGGAGAGCCTCCTGGCTGGCACTTACTCTGGGAGTGCTATGTTTCTCAGGATGGTGATGTTGATAGAGAGGGGCTCTAGAAAGTTCTGAGCATTTCCGTGTTGGAGAAGGAAACATTTAGGCTTTCCCATAAACTAATTGCCAGTAAGAAGCAAGCAGTCTTTGCATATTCTTATGCCTCCAATCAACGATTGCTCAAGTTGTGGCAAGTTTCTAATGATTTTTCTAGAGAGTTCTTGTCCCCCCCCCCCAGGGCTTGCCTCCGTCTGTCCCCCCCTTGATGTTGAGGGAGGGTGGGTAGTCTTACAGCTGAAGGAGCTTTTCCACTCACAGGCCTCCCATAGGGCGGATTTCAAATTGACACACAGCAAAATGACAAACACGGAAGGCATGGGATGAATTTGCACTTTGTGGTGAAGCAGATGTGTGTTTAACTCTAGGTTTGGCCACTTGTTGATTGTGTTGTTCTGTGTGCATTACCTAATCATGCATGCCACGTGACCCAAAGGATTTGCCAATACTGTGTTGAAAGAGCTTACCACAGGTTAGCTGGCTTCCTCCTGCATTAGCATGTCTCTTTGGGTAACCATAGGTCCCGTGTGTGTGTGTGTGTGTGTGTGTGTGTGTGTGTGTGTGTGTGTGTGTGTGTATGTGTGTGTGTGTGTGTGTAAAACAACAATTAATGAAAAAAGAGATCATGAATTTGAAAGAGAACAAGGAGGGCTATACAGGAGGGCTTGGAGAGAGGAAAGGGAAGGGAAATGATGTAATTATATTATAATCTCAAAAATAAAAGAAGTAAAAAAAAAAAAAACAGAAGCAAGCAGGCCAGATTCTGTCCCAGCTACTGTTTGCAATGAAGAGAGGCTCCAGTTTGACCTGTGTTTGAGTCTAGCTAAAATAGGTGATGATGAATTGCAAAGGGAGTGGAAGACCAAACCCAAAAACTCAGGAGTCAGAGAGGAGGAAGGAAAAAGAGTAAATGCATTCCCATGATCCCAATACTTGGGAGGTGGAGGCAGGGGAATCAAGAGTCCAACGTCAGGCTAGGTTACCCCCTCTGTGGTGAGGGAAAGACAAAGGACAGGTGAGAGGGGAAGGAGGCGGGCTGTGATATACATATGTATGGAGAGATGGCTCAGTTGTTAGGAGCACTGCCCGCTCTTCCAAAGGTCCTGAGTTCAATTCCCAGCAACCATATGGTGGCTCACAACATCTGTAATGAGATCTGGTGTTCTCTTGAGGAAAAGACCTGGTCAGTTGTCCTCTTCAACTTAGACCATGAAACCCAATATGGACAAGTTCAACAGATCTGCTAAATACAGGCTACCCATGCATGCTTCAGCATTGCCAGGGCATAAATCTCATTCAATTATCCTCCTAAGTACATAAATACACCCTGTTCAGTCTGTCTAATGTTACTTGTCTATCTGTGTTTTCGGGGTTGACCATTTGGTATTGAATAACTAACTGGTGTGCTCTCTCCAGGGGAAGACAATGTCTCCTGCTCTCAACGTATCTCAGTCGCCTGTAGTTCTTTGTGTAGAGTTGAGGCGTCATGGGCTTTCCCTCACCCACTTTAGCGTGTCTATTGTTGTTGTCCTTGTTCGACTTGTATCTAGGCAGACATGTTGGTGGGGCTTTATGGGTGTAGTTTCTGAAGTACCTAGGAGACAATTTCACAGCAGACTCCCTCATCTTCTGGTCCTTAAAAACCCTTCTATGCCCTCTTCCAAAATGTTCACGGAGCCTTAGGTGCGAGATAGATGTTTCCATTGGGAAACACTGGGCCCCACAACTCTGCTTTTGACTGGTTGTGGTTTCCTGTAATGATCTCCGTCAGACGCAAAGAGAATTTTCCTTGTGTGGTGGAGCAGTAAGAACTATACTTTTTTCTTTGTTGTTTTGAGATGGAGTTTCTCTGTGTAGCTCTGGCTGTCATGAAACTCGCTCTGTAGACCAAACTGGCCTACTATTCAGAGATCCACCTGCCTCTGCCTCCCAAGTGCTGGGATTAAAGGCGTGGGTAGCCATCACCGGGCACAAGAACTACACTTGCCAGTGGGTATATGTCCTACTTTCAATACATCTGCATTGTCAAGGCTCCCTGACCTATAAAATAGAGATGAATGTTTTTCTCTTAGTTACATACCATTCTGTGATTGGGACCGTAACCATTGTAACATTGTGTACCAATGGGATTTGTCTTGCACCGTAGAGGTCATACTTTCTAAGATGTGCAAATACTGATGGTATATTGAGTGAAAAAACAAAGCGACAAAACATTCCAAATTCTCAAACGTAGAAGCAACAGGAGATGGACAATTGCCACAGAAGGGAGAGGGACAAGAGCGTTTCTGAAGAGTGAGCCACCTGTACAAGGCAGAGGTGTGTTAAGAAGCAAAGCAGTTGTACGGCTTCAGACTGGGCCCGTGAGGGGCTTTGAATTCACATATCAAACAATAGGAGAGTTGGAGCTACAAGGTCAGTTTTTCTTACTGGGGTGGAATACTTACCGTGATGTGGGTCCCTGGGCTACAGAGGGAGAAGGGGCTGCTGGAAGGGTCCTAGGAGCAGTGCCAACCACAAAGTAGGAACAAGGTTTCTGGTCTAGTTACTATGGATAGAGTCAGACTAAAGGGCAGAGTGGAAGGAGTCCTAATATCTAGGCTATTCAAGAACCCCTGCCCCCCCCCCAAAAAAACCACAGGAGCAGGATAAAAGATGGTAACTCTCACACAATCAGTTACCTGATCAGACCATATTTAGAAAACTCTCCTAACCTCAAATAATAAACATGAAGAGGTGCTAACAGTAATCAGTTTAAAATTAGAAAATGAGATATCACTTTCTATGTACTGAATTGAATCGTTTTATCTATTAGAAAGGCATACAAAACCAAATAAAACCGGGATGGGAGATCCAGAACCATCTGTGCTCTGACCGCAGATACTTCCTGACCTATGATGAGGTTAGCTATGCCCAATGAACTCACTGAAAGTTCAAAACATAGTGTGTTGGAAATGTCTTTAATCCACCTGACCTACATAACCAGGGCAGCTTAGCCTAGCTCACGCTGAGTGTGCCCAGAGCCTCTCATTAGTGTACTGTTGGGCAAAATCACCTAGCATAAAGTCCATTTTATAAAAAAAGTCCAATGTTTCATTTGATTTAATAAACTTTGCACTAAAAGTAGAAATCAGAATGACTATGTCATCAATTTGAAAGAGTCAGAAATTGTCTCTATAAACATACAGGGGCTTTCTAGTTTCATTGCTGGTGTTGTTAGAACATACGTTGTCAAAAGCAACTTAGGAGAGGAACAGATTCATTCAGTTGACAGTTCTAGGTTACAATCCATTATTGTGGGGAGGTCAAGGCAGGGACTTAGGGCATCACCTTCATAGCCAACAGCTGAGAGAGAATAAACGAATCCTTTCTCGCTTGCTTTCACTTATCCTTCTCTATTCTTACATAGTTCAGGGCCTAGGCTGTGCCTAGGGAATGGTCCCACCCATAATGGACTGGGTCTTTCTACATCAATTAACCATTAAGACAACTTCCCATAGACATGCCTTTGACACATCCGTAGGCCAACCTGATCTAGAAATTCCTCATTAAGATTCTCTTCCCAGGTGATGCTAGCCTGTGTTAGGTTAATAATTAAGACTAACTAGCATAAGGAAAAACCAGTGCATACCTGGACATCAGGACAGAGTGGTGGATGGTTATCATGGTGGATGCTTGGGAGGGACCAGTCCTGATGATCAAGAGCAGTGCATCCAGGTTTTAAGGGCGGAGTAAAAAGTCTGGGAAGCAAAACAAATCATTAGTAGCATTTATATACACCAATAGTACACTAAAACAAAATAATACAGCATTGGCCATTCATAGGAAAGACAGGTGGGGATTGATGTTAGCATAAACGAGAGGAGCAGAACCTCGCGTGGCTACATTTTTTGGAGTGAGACTGACTGTGAAGATTTCATGCTTCAGCACTTTCATGAAAAGGGCCGCCACTCTGATAAAAGGGAGCCCCTTTTATCTGCTTGTTTATATAGTCATTTTCTTGAGGTCAGACAGGGTCCCACATACGCCCACATAATTTTAAGAAGTGAACTGTAGTATTAATCTCATACACTGCCAATGGCGTGTTCAGAGCTCACCTCATGATGTTGGCTGGGTAGGACTCCCAACTGCGGAAATGAGTTAGTGGAAGTATTTTTAGACCACGAGGAAGACTGAGGCTCTGGCTGAAGTGACTGGGAAGTCACAGCCCTGTGACTCAGACCTGTAACTCCTGGTCCTGTCCTGGGTCTCTGGTCCCGGGGAGCGTCGCTACAGATGGGAGGTGAGTGCTTCTGTGAGGACCCTGGAATGAAATGGTACTGGGTGGGGCCACACACACTTCTTTGGTTTCATTGCTTTGGGTTTTGCTGTTGGAGAAATTTTGCTATCTGTGTTAAATCCTAAGTTGGCGGTTAGCTAACAACATGCTGTAATGGTTTCTATACAACCATTAGGAGTTAGTTTTAATTCGTAAGCATCCTTATATATTTTTATTTCTAAAATAACTTCTGCCCCAGGGTAACTCCCCTTTATTCTTTTGCCTGTTGATAATCATCCACTAAGAGTTTTCAGAAGATTTTTTTAGCTCGTTCCCCCCCCCCCCCGCAAGAAACTGAAAGCTAAATTTCTCTCTGGGATAAGGAAAAGAGAAGCATCCATAACTGAGCTACAATTCTGGTGATGGAAATTTGGGAAGATGGGTCCAGTTTAGCCAACTCAGAGCATGCGCTTCTTGGGGGTGGGGAAGGGGGGTCAGAAATAGCTGACTCTGCCTCCACAAAGCGGTGTTCCATGTTTAGACACAGCAGGACTCTCCAGGCCGGAAGTTGAAGTCCCTGGAGGGACAATGCTCTTAATACTGCAGACATGTGTGAAATCTGAACAGTCAGGCAGGCTCTAAGGTTGCTTGAGAATTTTCTTCATAAATGTATCTCAGCTTCTAGGACATAGTCTCTAAGCTTGCTTGAGAATTTTCTTTATAAGTGTGGCTCAGCTTCTAGTACATAGTCCCATCAACAATAGATTCCGTTTGTTCTCTAACTCGTTCCCAAAAGACTTCTCTTGTGGGGCCGGCGGGTGTTCTTGGTAGTGGGATAATAGATTTGCTCAAAGTTGCCTGGTTTTGAAAGTAATGGGAAACAGAATAAACCACCTGTTTTTAGTTGCTGAATAAACATACCGAACTTCACCTATTCCTGAGAATTTAATGTTTGTTGGCTGCAGAGAGTATTTCTCGTGATGTGTGGATCCCCGAACCTCATTCTTTTAGGGGTCCTCCTGTCTCCGCATGTGGCTGCCCCACGAATAATTTTTCTTCTGCAAAACTCATTTCAGTGATTGGCATACCACTTGGCAGGCATGATGGGTGTGGCTCAGTGACACGTGAGTGACTTGATGATTGGTGACCATGATGATTAATCCTGGCTATCAAGCTAACTAGATCCAGACTCAACTAAGAGAGAACGCCCAAACATGGAAAGAGACCCCTGAATGTGGGTTACACCTTTTGGTGAGAGTTCAGAAATCAGCAGATCCGAGCTTTTGCTCTTTGCCTTTGCCCGCCTGCTTTTACGTCTTATTGGAAGGCTCATCTACTCTACTTGCAGGGTCAGATACTTACTGTGCCTGCTGCCACCGTGACCGCCACCACCATCCTTCACTACCACCAGAACCCAGCTCTTTTGACTTTCCAACATGAACTGAAGACCCGCGGCTCTCCAGGAGTCAGCCAGGCCTTTGGCGCCAGATTTGGACTGCTGAGGCACCTGACTTTGTGGACTGAGCATTTACTCCTTCTTAGCCCCTCCAGTGAGAAGACAGCCATTGCCGCATCATATCTTGCATAAAAATATCCTTAGGTGGCACAGTGTCATGAACAATGAGTAAATACAATGAAAATTCAAAAAGAAAATGACCAAGAATTTCAAGGTGGCAGCCACCGAGCATCAATCCCTAAATATGGGATCCCACATGACTGCATTTTCACATGTCCATGAAGCCCTGCCTTATGGCTCAGAGACATGTAGCCTTTGACCTCATCTTTCCAACTTTGTTTCCTTATCAGCAGGTGAGCATAAAAATCCAGGCTTCCAAGATGGCCGCACATGTGGCATAGATCCAAGGAAGAAACAGGGCTAAAGAGAGATGATGACTTTGTTTCCAGTCCAGTATTCTGTTATGGGATTTCAGTCCCTTTAGTTAATGGCTTTTACGAATTACCATAGGGCGTGGTCTTGTCTGCCAATAGACTGCTTAAAATCTGAGGGGCGGGCTCTCGCACTCTCTTGCCCTCACACTTCCTTGGGTGGTCAGAGTGGAGCAGGCAGCTTGCTTGCTCTGTGTCAGTGAGTGTTTACCCCTATTTTATACCTAAATAAATTCTTGAGACCTTTTACCAGGCTCTCGTGGATTCACGCTACGGTGTTCTTTCCACATTTTGTTTGCAGCTGGTGTCCCTGCCCCTCCCAGTGGGTTCTTGCTGCATCCGAGCTTAGTTGGAATCCTTATGGTAAGCAAAGCCTCTGACTGAGGGCTCAGAGGCCTGGCAGATCCCCCATGCCACAGACACTCCCAGCCCCCATTTCTCTACTTTTCTTGACAAAGAATAGCAAACAGTTCAAAAGACATTCCAATTGTCAGGCCAGTCTTTATTATTATTATTATTATTATTATTTTATTACTTTAAAAAATACCAATCCAAATTCCCACTCCCCACTTCCTCCCCTCCTCTCACTCCCTCCACACACCCTCCCACTTCTCCCCCCTCCAATCCTAAGAGAGGGCAAGGCGCCCTGCCCTGTGGCAAGTCCAAGGCAGCAGGCCAGTCTTGAAGGAGCACTGTTATAAAATATATTGGGTACCTCAAAAGCGATGGTGATTTCCCCCTTCTTTGGAAAGTGATTCTGCACTGCAGAGGGAGGCTCCAAGAAGCCTCAGCCATCACCGACGCCCATCACATCTGAACAATACCTCAGACTGTGTAGGAGGAAATACCCAGGTTGTCACAGTTTCTAAAGTTGCGTAGACCATCACCACGCACTGCTGGAGCCACATAGCTGTGTGTCACCCTTCCTGAGACACTATGACCATCCCCTTTGTTGGGTGAAGAAATAAGGACCCAGAGAAGTGAGAGGGCCTTCCCGGAGATATGCAGTTAGATGCACAATCGGTCTTACCACCTCCATAACAGCCTTTTACAGGCTGGATAGATGACTTGGCCAGTCAGGCCAGCTCTATAAGCGTGAGGACCCAAGTTTGATCCCCAGAACCCATGTAAAAAAAATCTGGGTGTAGGCTTATTGAGATGGCTCAGCTGGTAAAGGTGCTTCTCATCAAGTCTGACAGCTGAGTCAGTCTCAGACTCCACACTGCGCAAGGAGAGACCAGACTCTTACAAGTTGCTCCCTGACCTTCACGCATGTGCAGTGGCATGCTTGTGTGTATGTGATGCCCATTGACACAAATGAATGCATTGATGAATACGTGAATAAATAAGTCAGTTAGTTAATGAGTGAATTAAAAACAGGTTATGGTGATGTAAACTTACAATTCCAGAGTTTAGGAAGCGGAGATTCACTGGCTGGCTAATTAAGCTGAATCTGCAAGTTCCAGGCAAAAGTGTCTCAAAAAAATAAGGTGAGAAAAACAAAACAAAACAAAGCAAAAAAACAAAAACAAAAAACCCAAAAACCTTCAATAGCAAGAAGAAAGATGGGGTGCACTGAATATGATCAAAATACACCCTGTGCATGCGTGGCATGATCAAAGAATAAATAAAAATATTTTAAAAAATAAATCCAAGTTGGATGGCACCCATGGGTGACTTTTGGCCTTCACTCACACATGTACACAGACATAGCCATGCAGAAATGAATCTTAAGTGTGTCTTTAGTACAGTTGCTTGACCGTCTCCACTATTCATAAAAGCTGTCAATATCCAGAGACCCTCTCCTTCCTGCTGTGATGCCTGAACAGAAGCTGCCAGTGCTCTTTCATGTCTGGCTGTGTGTCAGTCTTTTCTGTGTTCTAACTGGGTCCCCAGTCCATCTCAGTGACAGTACCTGCACCTCTTCAGGTGACCAGAAGCACAGGAATATGGAGCAACAGGGCCTTGGGCACAGCGGATTCAGTAGCCAATGGCAGAGACTATCTCCACAGCTGTGAGAAGTCCTTCAATGCATGGAGCTTCCGATCCAGCCTTTCCTGGCAGAAGGCTGTTCCCATGTTTTTTTGTGACAGATGTGGCCCTAGCTTTGATCCCTCTTTCCAAAAAAAGTTCCACGTTCCTTTCTTCAAGCCCTTTGTTCCCAGAGTTGCTCCGTGAGGAATCTGAGGAAAGGCTGTGGGAAGCTATTTGACATAATCCCTGGTCGGGGAAGCAGCTGCCCCTCCAGCTGGGTCCAGGTGGTGAGGAGACAAGATGTGGTGGACTGGGCTGGGCTCCACAAAGCCAGGCTTGGTGGGCTGCCATCATTGCCGAGAGCCTGTGGAACAACGGAAACCTCCAAAGCATTCCCCCACCGCTAGAAGAGGGAGAGCCGGCTGGGCACAACCACCTCCCTTTGCAGGATGTTTTTAATAAATGCAGAGCAGCTGGTACAGGGGAACGAGGCCTTGGGAAGCACACAGCCCCATGTGGATCCTCCCCTGCAGGGCTATTCCTCTCCCCAGTTGGGTGCCCCAGTAAATCACCGAGAGCCTCATCACTGCCTGGATAACAAGCTTCTGTGTGATGGTTGTCCAGGTTGCTGACCATACCTTGCACTGGCCCAAGTCTAGAAAGTTCCCCAACCATTCCTGACTGAGTGGCACTGAGAAAATTTTCATGTTTTTTATATTTAGCTCTCTGAATTGTTTTCCTCAGGTGAAAGAGGCCAGTGAGTCACCAGAAACAGGCGGCATGGGAAGTTGTATCCAGCGGATAGTTTACCTAGGGTATCCCTGACTTTTGACACAGGGCAGCCGTGAGCAAACCAGTTGTCCCATATCCAGAAGTCAGCACATGTAGTCAGTTCCACATGGGAATTCTCTCAGGGAACCCAGTTCTAAACCGACCCAGTTCTAAACAGGAAGGAAACAAAAGAGGAAGGGAGAGAGTTGAGAAGCTTAACATGCAGCTTCACATATAGTAGTCAACTCAAATGTTTGTTTTCTTCTAGGTCAGTTCCTTTTCTTATAATTAGCTCGTGGTTTTCCCGTATTTCCAGGGAAAGTTGTTTTTCCATATTTCCACAGAAATGTGTTTCCTTTCCAACAGGATCAACTGTGAGCTTCTGATCAAGATCCTTCAGTTAGCACAGGACCGAATGCTTGTCAGTTAATCACATCTTCAGTTTGGCTGCCAGGGCTCAGCAAGCCAGAACCCTCAACTCTGCTGTCTGAATGGAAAGGTCCCGGTTCTGGGGTTCTATCAGCTGGGTGTGGTGCGCTGTTGGGACTAGGAGTGTGTCCTTCTTGGTTGTTTCTCAGGCCTTGGCTTTGTTCTTAGCTGGGTTCCTTGTCCTATGACAGAGATGTTCAACAGACACTCTGAGATAACAGATCTGGAAGAAGACATCCACTTTCTGGAGTAGTCTGGATTGCTCCCCATGGTAGTGCAGTCCATGATCCATTGGTCCATATACTGGCAACAGGGAGTCTTGGCTCACGTGGCTCTTCCTCCCGGCATTGCTGTCTCCCTACCTCCCAGGCAAGGGGTTCTTGTTCCCTTTGGTATCCACTTCCATCTGTGCCCAAATGGAGCCCTGGGTGAGGGGGAGCTAGCGTGCATATCATGTGCAACGGATCACCTGTGAGATGCTGCATTCACCTGAGGGGACACAACAATTAGCAGATACAAAATACCCCCAAGGACTCGAGGGGGTACTACTGCACAGATAAAGAAAACTTTTTCTTCTGTGGTGTGAGGAATTGAAACTGGGGCCTTGCGCAGGCTAGGCAATTGCTTGCTACAGAGCTACGCGCAGCTCACCCACCTTCTCTGAAGTGAACAAGGGTCCTGGCACGGTCGCTTTGGAATGGATCCTGAAAATGGCAAAACTGACTACGTAGCCAAGATTTGCCCCCAAGGAGGGAGGATTCCCTCGCCCCTGTGAGCCATCCTCAGCTTCCTTCCTGTGTTCTTGATTGACCTGTTGTCCACATATTGCTCCTCCACTGCCTCATTAACGAGACCCCATGACACTGCTTCTTAGACAAAGCCACAGGACTGAATTAGCTTCTGAGAGTAAAGCATAGGGTTGTCTCCATGCGCATAGAGGACCATAAGTTTCTCTCATCTCGGGAGCTTCCTCATGTGGTGATGGCTCTAGGAGGCCTGCTCACAGGTTTCCTCACATCAGGCTTCCGAGTTAGGGGCATCAGAGGCTCATTCTTTGGACCTAGATGTGATCATTATTTTTGATTCTCAGCTTTGTTGGTTTAATACACACCAGGAAATAGTGTAAGAGTCAGTCATGCTGTGGTGGCACACACCTTTAATCCCAACACTTGGGAGACAGAGGCAGGGGAATCTCTGAGTTTAAGGCCAGCCTGGTCTACAGCATGAGTTCCAGGACAGCCAGAACTACACAGAGAAACCCTGAAAAACCAAAACAAACAAAAAAAAGGAAGGAAGGAAGGAAGGAAGAAAGAAAGAAAGAAAAAGAAAAGAAAAGAAAAAGCCAGAGGGGATGGAGGACCCCAAGGACAACAAAGTCGGAGCACATATGAACTCAGAGACTGCGGCAGCAGTTATGAGGCCTGCATGGGTCTGTACTAGATGTGTTCCTAGAGCTGGAAGGAGAAGTTATATGTAATTTTACTATGTTAAAGTGAAAGCCTTTCTTTTTTGTTTAAACAGAAAAGGGGAAATGGTGTGGGAGGTCCTTCTGTTTATGTATTGCTTTCATTGGTTAATCTATAAAGAAACTGCTTGGCCTGATAGGGCAGAACTTAGGTAGGCAGAGTAGAGAGAACTGAATGCTGGGAGGAAGAAGGCAGACAGAGAGTCGCCATGGAGCTGCCAGGTCAGACATGCTGAATCTTTTCTGGTAAGCCACGACCTCGTGGTGCTACACAGATTACTAGAAATGGGTTGAATCAAGATGTGAGAGTTAGCCAATAAGAGGCTAGAGCTTATGGTCCAAGCAATAATTTAATTAATACAATTTCTGTGTGGTTATTTCGGGGGTTAAGCTAGCTGGGTGGCTGGGACAAAAAGCAGGCCTGCTCCTCATACTGCACTGGTCAGTACCTCTGCCATGAGACTAGAATCTCAGAAAGTTAAAGAATGGGCTGGAGATAGCCATCAAAGCCACGGCTTTAATCCTAGCCATATCAATTAGCAAATTAAAGACTTACATGGTCAGAAAGATAGATTCAAAGACAAAGAAAACCTCTAAATTGTTTACAGTATGTTTAAAAGTATATGTAGGCTTGTGAGAGGAAAGAAAAAGGATAAAGTCCTTAAAATAAAAAAGAAAGAGAGTAGTTAGGTGTGGTGGCACACACCTTTAATCCCAGCACTTGGGAGGCAGAGGCAAGCAGATCTCTGTGAGCTCAAGGACAGCCTGGTCTACAGAGCGAGTTCCAGAACAGCCAAAGATACACAGAGAAACTCTGTCTCAAAAAGCCAAAAATTAAAAATAAAAATAAAAGAAATAGAGTTTAAAATAAAGCCACGTAAAGATGAAAAATACACAGAGAGTCTGGATACTGTATGCTAGTGTGTTGTCTTTAAATTGTTTGATGGCTGAGGAAGGAGCAAAAGCTGCTAAGAGATATTTGATTATAAATGCTACTGGATTAATCCAACATATATCTTTTGAAAATGCCTTGACTTCAAAATTTAAGTCAAAAGGTATGTTAGTTTGGAAAAGAGGTTTTACTTTTGTTTCCACAGGAAATGACAGGCTGTGGATTCAATCTGGGTTAAGAAAAATCAGGTTTGATCAAGGAAGACCACCTGAGAATCTCCGGTAGGAACAGATGGCTCAGATGTCTGAGTTCTGTATCCAGAACAGTTTCAAGACTGCTGGCTGAGATGATCAAACCTCACATAATACTCCATTCAGGATTTGACCATAATTCAAAATTTTCTTTAGGTCCCCATAAGATTATCAGTGCCCCCAATCAGCAGGAAGTAGCCTGGAAAACTACACCTTCATTCCCCAAAAATGGATTATGAATGTTTTTCTTTGTTTAGAGTATTGGTTACAACTTGTATGAATAATGGTCAGGAAGGAAGCTAAACAAGAGAGATTTGATTCAGAGTTTTTGTTTTAAAAAAAAAAGTGGGGGAAGTGCTGCAGGACAATGGTTTTTACCCATGAGGACCGATCAGATGTGCACGGACACTCATGAAGACAGATCAGATGTGCATGCACAATTATGAGGACAGAGTGAGGGTGGGAAGCAGCTGGCATTTTGTGGATCAGGCCTCAGCTTCTCAGAATGCACTAAAATCAACACTGGTGGGGAGTTTATTATAAATGCAGATTCAAAGGCCTCCCAGGTTTTCTGAGAAAGAATCATTTTATACGATTCCTAAGTGATTTGTGTTCACATCAATGTTGGGGAAAAGTGCTCGTCCAGGCAATCTCTTTGAAGAATTAATTCACATGTTGGGATCCATCATAGAGGTTCATATTCAAAGACTTCTGAGATCAGAATGGTGGAGCATGCCTAGAATTGCCGGGAGATTGAAGCAGCAGGGTCATGGGTTGGAGTTTGTGTAGCAAGTTCCAAGCCAGCCTGGGCTATACAGTGAGCCACTGTCTCAAAAACTATGATTTGGAATACAGGACAGTATAATATAAAGCATTATATCCCAGTTAGTAATGGCTTTGAAGTGTTTCTTTAGGTTGCAAGTGAGTCTCATTCTTTGCCTGGGCTCATAGGGGCCTCCCAACCCCTGCTCTTATGGGGAACCTACCCCTGCTCCTGATCTCCCTTTATGCACATACAGATAATTTTCAGGGCTGCTCATCTCAGTAGGAAAGCCATGCTGGGGCAAAACCAGTTCTAATGCAGGTGAACAAGAGCTTTGAGTTTTCCAGGAATATTCAAGTCAAGTTTTTTAAATGTTGGGTATTTCTTTCAGACCTCAAAAAAGTGGCTTCTTGACTAGGGGTGGGACTTAGTTGATAGAGTGTTTGCTTTGCATGCATGGAGCCCTGGGTTCAAATCCAGCACTGGATGCACCAGGTGTGAAGGTGCATTCTTGTCATCCCAGCACCTGGGAGGTGGGAGTGAGAGGATCAGAACTCCAAGGTCATCCTTGGCTACATAGGGAGTTTGAGAACAGCCTGAGACAGGTCTCTTTTAAAAACCCCTCGGTTTCTCTTCTGTCTCTCTGTCTGTCTATTCTTATTTGAATGTGTGTGCATGTATGTTTGCACACGTGTAGAGAGATTGATGTCGAGTATCATTTTCTATCACTTTTTACTGCACTCATCGAGACAGGATCTCTCTCCATTGATTTTAGAATTTGACAATGTAGCTAGTCTAGCTAGGAAGCTTGCCCTAGGAGTTCCCTTCTGCCTTTTGAAGCACTGGAATTATAAACAGGCCACCATGCCTATCCCATCATTCGTCTGGGGATTTCAACTCTGATCTTCATGATTACCGCTTGTGTGGTAAGAACTTTAACCACTGAATCACCTCGCGAGCTCTCTCTTACAGCTTTAACTCTTTGTCTTTAGTGGAAGTCTGGCCAGCCAGAGTCTTACGGCTTTGGCATCAGAGATCAACCAAGAGAGTGGAGCCAACAAATAGCCGGAGAACTCACATTCAGTCAACTGCTCTTTGTCAATTGTTTCTCTTTTTCATCTGTCCATTATTATTTAATTATTCAAATATTCATTAGTTAGTTATTGTGTGCTGGACTACTCTAAGGTTGCCACAGGATCCCCTTCTGCAGAGGGCTCCCCAACAGTAAAGCAGAGCTTTTCCACCTAGGGCTGCACCAGGACCCTCTGGAGGACTCCAAGCACTTGAGAGTTGAAGGGCCTCTCCCCTGGACCTTCGAATTAGTAAGTGCTGGGCCTCCCAGGTACTGCTGTCCCAGGACCCACTTTGAGAACCATTGGTACCAACTCGGGGAAGACAGTATTAGATGTGTCAGTGCAGTTTAGGGAGAAGGGGTAGCTCGGGGTAGGACCATCCCGGTCTGAAGGCTCATTTCCAGAGAGACAGAGGCTTCATTTCCACAGAGAAGGATTCTTCAGGGGCAGCTTCCCAGGAGCCTAGCAATTCAGTGGGAGGAGAGGGAGAAAGAAGTTCCTGGAGAGAGAGGCTGTGTGAAGAATTAGAGGCCTCATGGCTGCTGCTTTGGATTTGGTGAACCTCTGTATTAGTTACTTTCCTGTTGTGATAGAATGCTTCGGCAAACATCAGCTTAGAGGAGAGAAGGGTTTATTTTGGCTTATGGTTCTAGAGGGCTAGAGTCCACCATGGCTGGGAAGGCATGGCAATCATCGGAAAAACATGGCTCTAGGAGCAAAAAGTGGCTGATCACATTTTCATCCGCACACAGGAAGCAGCAGAGACAGAGAACAGGAAGTGGGGTGAGGGTATAAAGCTTTAGAGCCCGCCCCCAGTGAAGCACTTTCTTCAGCAAGGGTTTACCTCCTAATGGTTCTCTCCCCTTCCCAAACAGCACCACCACCATCTCGGGACCAAGGGTTCAAATACATGAACCCATGGGGGACGTTTCTCATCCAAACCATTACAGTTGCCTAAAAAAGAAGAGCAAACAAGTAGTTTAAACTCAGCAAAAACTAATTTCTCTTTCCTAAAGAAACCTCAAAGCAAGCAGTCAGTGCAGTCAGGAGGCTGCTTTGTCTCCCTGCCTTGCCGTGTCTGGCACGTGATTTCTACCCCCAGTCTCACACCATAGCTGCTGGAGTTCCATCAGGTCGCCCCATTTCAGAAAATAAAGGGAAGAAGTAAGGGGTTATTCCTTCCAACTGAGCCAGCACTGCCCAAGGAGACTTGTCCAAAGCCTCACCCAGTAACTTCTGCTTAGACTCAAGACAGAAGAGGAGGTCTTTTAGCAGATCGGTAGACTGCCATGGTACACTTGGAGGGACATCAAGTTCTTGGCATTGCCGGCTCCTAAGGTGCCAGGGGGCATGTGGCAGAAGGAACTTGGTACCAGTTCAAAAATCAGTAGCAGCTTAGGGACAAGTGGCAAGGTCTGAACCTCAGGATGGAAATGGGAAGGTGCCAGATGAATCACACTGGGAGCCTACCTAACACGGGGGTGCTGTAGGTCTTCAATTTCTCACAGTCTCCTTTTCTTCTCTTTTCTCTCTTTCCTTCTCTGCTTTGCTTTCTCTCTTCCTCCCTCTCCTGCTCTCACCTTGCAGGGTGTGTGGGCTTGAGGTGAGGCAGAAGGAAAAAGAGGAGACCTTCTAGTGAGATTGGGCAGCTTGAGAGTGACAGGGAATGGCGGAGAGAGTCACTGCTAGGAGCCCTGTTGGAGGAAAGAGACGTCATGGCTGGAGATCAGTCCGCTGGGAAGATCTTCTTTAAATTACATCTTAATTTTATACTCTTGGCTCCTGGGGTAAAATTATCATACAGAATTCACTGTTACATCCATGATAAACTCTGAGGAGTTGGTCTCTGGTGTGTCTCAGTGCCCTTATATGAAAGGAGCCCTTTCTCCTTGTAAAGTAGGCTGCAGGAATCTCTCCCCCATGGCCGGATCTACTGAACCTGCCTGACTTCCTCTGTCAGGGCATCCAGGAAACATGGAGACAAACAGGTTGATTCTTGCATGGTTTTGCTTTGACGTCCCATCTCTCTCTCTGTATGTTAATTGCTCTGCTGGCTGTGTTTTTGCACATGAAACAGCATAGGAAACCCAGTTGTACTAAATGGGCTAGAAGAGGTGGTGCAGGATGCTGATGGGTGGGTAGGCTGAAAGGGAGGCAGTACTCAGCCAGGGGTACCCAAGTGGGACGGGTGTGGTAATGTGGGCTGAGGAAGGGTGGATGGATTCAGAAGTAGCTGTTTGTGTGGTATGTCTGCTGGCTGTGCCACTTTCCCAGGAGGACTGAAGAAGGTGTACTGGTGGTACCAGGCCTATGTGTGCATTTTGCATACATTATGAATATGCTTGATATGATATGATATGATATACATAAGCATGATACACACACACACACATATATATATGTGGCATGTATGTGTTTGTGTGGTGTGTTTGTGCCTGTGTGTATATATGTCACAACTGTGAAGGAAGTTTGCTGGATGGGTTTCATTCTCATCCTCATGGGAGGACCCTTCAGACTTCAAACACACACACATTGTCAATGTTTCCTGGTTTAGTTATTAACTTGAGACCAGAATTATGATTTAAAAGATTGAGGCCACTGTTTTATTGAAGTCTTGGTTTCTTTCTTCTTTTCTTTCTTTCATCCTTCTTTCCTTTCTTTTTTCTTTCTTTTGTCTGTCTATTTCTTTCTATCTATCTATCTATCTATCTATCTATCTATCTATCCATCCATCCATCCATCCATCCATCCATCCATCCATCCATCCATCCATCCATCTATCTATCTATCTATCTATCTATCTATCTATCTATCTATCTATCTATCTCTATACTTGACTAAGTGAGACCTACATATATTCTAAACTAGTGACAATGCTGCTTTAGGGGTAGATTCTGGTCACCTTTAGGTAATAATCGATTATGAGGTCTTGATAGAGATCATACTTTGCCCTGAAAAGTGACTTCAATATTGAGCTTTTGATATTGTTCAGATTTACCTACTGAGGTGATGGATGCACAAAGAGTGTTTGGTTGTATATAAAGTGGCCTTCTTACCCTCTGTCTGCTTACTCATGGCCAAACCTGCCTGCCTCTCCTGTTTCGCTCTCCCTGTCACTGACTCATTAATCAGCCACCAAACCAACTAATTAACCAACCAACCAAGTAGTCATGCTCCAGAGCATCTTTGTTTGAACTCCCTTTGCATTTAGGCTGAGTGTCCAGTGCTAAGAAATGTAGGGAAAATAGAATTTCGTATCCTGTAGCGCTCTGATGCCTGATTGCTTCTAGTTCTGGATTATATTTCCATTCTTATCTTGGCCATATATCCATCCTTCCCCTCCTTTTGATAACCGCTCATTCATTCCTTGTCTGCTAATTCAATACCACTTGGTTGTTGCACCTCCTCTGTTATAGACCCCTCTGATGTTGGAGAGAGGAAAAGAGATGGAATTTCCGCCTTAGTGCAGCTAGCATCCTGTGCCAGTGCTTCTTGGTGGACAAAGCCATTAGCATTTTTGCATACTAATGATTTGTGTGATGGTTCATGGGGACAGGGCAGTCAGCATAATAGATCCCTTTAAAGGCCTGCATCAACCTCTCTTCTCATTGTACAGAAAAAATAATGCCTGTCCCACGTCTGAGGGGTGCCTGCTGTTTGGACAATGGGTGGTAGATGGGCTCTTCCAATGCTCCTTTCAAGGCTGCAGTGGAGTTGACTGTCTCCCAGGCACCCTGGCATCCAGGATGTATTAGTGTGCCAGGGTGGCTATAGAAAAGCCGCTCATAGTTGGTGGCTTAAGCAACAGCAGTTTGTTTTCTCCCAGTCGTAGAGGTCGGGGGTCCGGGGTTGTGGTATCAGCAGATCTGGTTGCTGGTGAGGCTTCTGGGCTTGAACAATGGTCACCCTCTCACTGTGCCCTCATATGGCCTTTCCTCTGGTATGTTTTCTCTTGTAAGAGTACTAGCACCATGTGTATGGCCCCATTTCATCTTAATTGCTTAAATATTCTACCTATAAGTATAGTTAGGTTAGTAGTTAGGGCTTCAAAATATTAATTTTGGGAGAACGCAGCTCAGTCCATAGGGCAGGGCCAGGTGTGCAATCTAGCATGATCTAGCAGACACACCTACTCCAGATCTGGATGCTGACATGACCGAGGTGAGGCAATCACCTGCAGGTGTTCAGATAAGAATGGTGATGGGGAGAGGTGGTGCTCCTAGGGTGCCGAGTGTCCGGTGTCTATTCCATGCTGTATGTGACGGAAAAAGCAGCCCCTGACTTTCCCCATGGCATGGCCACAGAGGGGCTCAGGGTCTCTCTTGACTGCTGTTCTTGCTGTGCCATCTGATCCTTCTCTCTGTGTTCTTCCTGTAGGCTCTGTGCATTACCTAACACTCCCTTTTTATACTAAATGAGCTAGTTATGATAAATAATGATAGCAATCAAATAATAAAAAAGAATAATAAAATAAAAAATAATAATAAACTAAATAATACTTGTTTTCTCCTGAAATGAGCCATAGTAAATTCTGTGTCCTGCAGCAGGGAGAAGCTTTCTAAGTACAGTGTTTCAAATCATATGCTCCGTGTGGTTGAGAAACCTCATTAGGTGATTTTGTCATTGTAAAAATATAAAGTACATTAATGCAAATCTATATGCTAGAGCTCACTACACAACAGGTTCTGAGTCACAACCCATGGCTCTCAGGCTACAACCCTGTATGTCATGATACTGTAATATTATGATACTGATATGTTCAAATATGCAGATGAAAGAGTAAAAATATGGTAAAGATACAAAAAGATACAAAAACTGTCACCCTTGTTGCTAACCATGGATGGAGTTTGCAGAAGTTATTCCTGCTGAATCAGTGAGTGATGAGTGAGGTTGAAGGTCTGGGACATTGCTGTGCCCTGAGGTAGACTATCAACGCTGTGCACTTTGGCTGTACTAAACTCATTTTATAACATTTCCCTTTAATAATAAATCAACCTTAGTTTACTGTGATTTTTTTACGTCATACACTCAACTAAAATATAGATACACTGTAAATGGTAGTAGACATTATAATTTCATGAACTCCTGTCAAGCATGTAGTCTGTCTTGGCTGTAGCAATATCATCATGCAGATGTCTGTGCCATTACATGTGGTGGTTACTAAGAAGAGTCTGACACGGGATTTTATGGACACTCAGGAAAAAATCGCCCGTGTTCCCATGCATTCACCTCCTGACTTTGGGTACCACTGTGTTCACTTGCATCCACCTTCTGACTTTGGGAACCACATCACAGCATTTAGGTGGTGGATGGTATCTCTTCTGCTGAGAAGCTTCCTTGCTGGCTGGATCTAGCAAAGTCTCATAACAACCTCCAACTTACTGTCCAGTATCCTTTGTAGCCTTTGTAAGCCATTAATCAATCATTAGCACGAGAAAGCTCATCTTGTTACTGTGGACTGAGATTTAGGATGAGGGGTATCCAGTCATGGCTCTGACCCTCTATTATCTTCTTTCCAGTCTTCCACTTTTGCCCCATGGGTTGAATTTTCCATAATGGTAAAATGAGAACTAGACAGCCCTAGAGGTCTTGCTCAGCATTTCCCAGCATACACATAGTGGTTCCCCAGTGCAAGCCAAAACACATTGATCAGCTGGTATGGAGGAGAGACACACTCCTGAGGAATGCGCTCTGTCACAGGGATGGATGCGGCCCCATCAATTCAGGCACAGAACTGGAGATTACCATTTCATGCCATTGCATGCCAAGGGAGGGATGATGGGGAAAAGCCACAATGAAAACAGCTTCCCAGAGCGTGCTCTTCTGGGAGCTAACCCTGTGGAATTCTTCATCAGAGAGGGTTCCAGTGGGAAACAATGTCCGGATATGCTGCATACTCCGTCACATTCTCGAATCTTGGGTATTCATAGCAACGTCAGCAGGTTGAAGGCTCCCAGAAAGTCGCTAGAGAGGAAGCATTTCAAGCAAGCCTTTTCTTGGCTGCATTTGACCATTTGACCCTTTGCCATCCATACAGCACCTGGTAGCATCGGGGCAACATCACTTTGGGTGGCTGATACTGATCTGAGGTCATCTCAGAGGGCAGAACTTGAAAGATTGACTCCAGGCACGATATTGTCTTTCTGTAACTTCCTGTATTTCTCACTGAAGCAGGAACCCCTGACTGTTCTCAGCAGCAGGAGGCAAGGCCGTCTGTTTGAACTCCTGGTGGCCACATGGGACTGTTGCTGATATCAGGGGTGAGTCATGCGGGACCACATTTGGTACATGAGTATAGACATGAGTCACAGGCATATGGGAACCGTATTCATCCCTACCTTCCTTTGGTCCCTAATCCTTTGTAAAGCCTCCTTTTATGACGTAACTGCAGGGGTATTAAGCTTGGGCAGCAAAATGATGTAATTAATTTAACTCGGTTTCAATTAAAGTCTTCCAGGAGTGTGACATCTGACTGTGTCAATTTCACAAGGATGATGGCAGCAGGTGGCTAGACATGTCCAGGCGTGGGTGATTGTGTGTAGACGCGTACTCATGAGCACATGCCAACTGAGAGGTTTGCTGGCTAATTTTATTTCCAACCTTAGTCTTGAGTCCCTGGGGGAATTCCTGAAACATATACTTGGCCGGTATCTCCTTGAGACGGGGCTGGAGACTTCTGGGCCCCTTTGGATCCTGGGTCTTCTGAATCCACTCCTGCCTCTTCCTACTAGAACTACTCTCTTCAGAACTACATCTACCACTCATTCCAGATGAAGCCCAAGCCCTGCTTTGGTGGCTGGTTGAGAGAGAGAGAGAGAGAGAGAGAGAGAGAGAGAGAGAGAGAGAGAGAGAGAGAGAGAGTCATTGTCACCTGGTATTATAGCTAGTAGGTTAGCCTATTAGAGAACTTTGTTTAGGGCAATACTTGGAGCTAAAGGAGTGACAGAATTGTAATTCTGCCTCTGTTATTGGGAAATAACGACTGAATAGCCTTAAATGTGTTTGAAAAAAACAAAACCCTTTCTCTGACTTCTGGGGCTAGTAGGTCCATACTCTTTTCTCCCTCTTCTTATCAATTTTCTTCTGTGACCTATAATGAAAGAAGTTTCTGGAACAGGTGAGCATCTCTTTCCCCCAGGACATACATGAATTTGTTCTGTTCTCTTCCTTCCCACTTCACTCCCTCATTCCCTGGGGCTCTACTCTTCCTGCCTGATGGAAGTGATTATGTCAAGGACATAGTGGGGCATGTATGCATGTGTGCATGCATACGTGTGTGTGTGTGTGTGCATGTGTGTGTTTCCACAATGTCCACAAAGGCTTCACTGGATAACAATACATTCACAAGCTATGTTGGCTTCAATTTACCAAGAAGTTCAGATTTTTCTTGACGGCTGGCTATTGTCAATCACAGTTATTTTGTGTTCCTATCTTAAACAGGAATATTAACTCTCAGATTATACATCACACTTCATGTTGTTTGTGTGTGTGTGTGTGTTGCAGAATGATTTTAAAAGGGTTAAAGAGGCCACAGATTCTACAGAGGCCTTATGGAAGGTAGAGGTAGAGACCTAATACACATGCAAAGAAAACACAAGCTATTAATGAATCCAGTTGGAGACCGGCTGAAGGCTGAGGCAGTCATGGGCAAGGTGTGTGTGCTGGTTGGGTTTTGTCAGCTTACACAAAGCTAGATGTTATCTGAGAAGAGGGAATCTTAACTGAGGAATTACCCCCATCAGTTTGGCCTGTAGGCAAGTCTGTGGGTCAAAGCTTCCGGTTGCTGATGAATGTGGGAGGGCCCAGCTCTCTGTGGGCAGTGCTATCCATGGGTAGGTGGCCCTGAGCTATATACAAAGGCAGGCTGAGCAAGCCGTAGGGAGCAAGCCAGTAAGCAACACTCTTCCATGGCTTCTGCTCCAGTTCCAGCCTTAAGTTCCTTCCATGGCTTCCCTCAACTACCCAACTGTGACCTGGTATAGCTAAACCAAATTAACCCCTTCCTTCCCAAGTTGCTTTTAGTCATGGTCTTAAGCATAGCAGTGGAGACCAAATTAAGAGATTGGAAAACTTGTTTAGATGAATGGATTGATTGACAGATGGGTGACTGGACATATAGCAATTTGAATGGACCGTGTCAAGCAGTGAGGACTGTGTTGTGTGATTTAATAACAAACTGATAGGGTCATAACCACCACAATGGTCCTTTTTTTTTTTTTGTGGAGTCCATACCCTTCTTTAGTCTGTTGTGTTCTATACATTCTTTGGCCTAATATTTCTTGTATCATTTAAACACACCTATATATTCCGAATCTACTTCGGTAAGTTTATAGTTAGTACTTTTAACTTGTATGAATATGCTATTTATCATTCTGTGCCTCATGGATGGTGCTGACCAGGTGGCAGTAACACACACACACACACACACACACACACACACACACGTCCACTCACAACCCTGCCTCTACATCTGTGTTCAAAAGAAGCAACTGCTGCATTGCACATTGGAGTCACCCAGGGCAAGAGAGCTACTCTTTATAGAACATGGTTTAGAACAGAACATAGCCCCATCTCTGCATTGCCCCCATGGCCTTTGTGGTTCCTGGCCCTTAATCCAAGTAAAGGGCTTAATAGCTCTGACCTGACCAAGGCAGGCCTGAGCCACTCCTGCGGAGTATTTCACAGGTCCCCTGCTGCCTTTGGGAAATAGAAATGGCTAAAGTAGCATTGAATTTTAACTAAGAGTCAGCCAGGGGAAGCCAGCCTTGCCTTTTCTGCTGGCTGGAGGAGGCTGAAGTGTTCTCAGCTAGCACAGGGAGCTCAGGGGAGAGTGCTGAGCAATTCTTCCCAAGAGGACTCTGCTGGCATTCCGCCCATCCAGCCACATGAGTCACGGGACCTTTGCAAGCCCTTCTCTCACAGTCGTACAGAGAACTAGAAAGGCCCATTTGGCCCAAGCTGGGAAAAGTCTGACAGGCGTGTCTCCATGTTCTCTTCAACTCTTCCAGGGAGGAGTCATCACTTCCTGTTTAAATGGGACAGTTGAGGCTTCAGGATGCCAAAACAAAATGCCATAGATTGGTTGTCTCATAAACAATGGTTCTCGATGCTGAGAAGTACAAGGTTAAGGTGCCAGGTGATTTTTGCCTGGTGAGAGCCACTTTCTGGTCCATAGGTAGAGCCTTTGGCTGTTCCCTCACATCGTAGGAGGGGCAAGGCAGAAATCCAGGGGTACTTGATCTCATTTCTGGGGCTCCAATATCACACTAAAATCATCTTTTAAATGCACTTGCCAACACCATCTCATTGGGAGTTAGACTGACAACACATGGATTCAGATGAAGATGAAACACTTTAACAAAGGGGATACTGCCTTGCCGAGGGGGGTCTGAGCTATTACACACTTACTACTGAGCACTGAGTGGAGCATCTGCTCTGCCCTAGGTGCCATGTGACCTTCAGTGATTGAGATTTGATTAGGACTTCAGTGGGAGAACAGGAGAAACAAACCTCGGACTTTGTAGAGGTGGGCTCTGTGGGCAGAAGCGTAGGCCAGTGTTCAGGTGAAGTGTGTGTGTGTGTGCATGCGTGCGCACGGTCCTAACCAGACTATGGTTTATAAAAGGATTTTAAAAACTTGAAAAAATTAAATTTACATATTTACTTGGTGTATGTGTATGCACACGCACATGCATGGAACCATCTTGCTCCCTGCTCTCCCCACACACATGTACATTGCATACCCACTTGAAACTAAGTTGCCCACATTGTGACTCTTTATCCATATAATAGGGATAATCTCCATCTCCATATTCTGAACACATCTATATCAATTAATATCTAATTCTTATCTGCATTTCTACAATTCTCCAAAATGTCTGACATAAGTCACATTCTTTAACTCCAAGTCCTTCCCACACACTGTTTATATCTAACACACTTTTTAGATACTTTCAATTTCAGAAAACGTAAACATATTTCTTTTCTGTTTAAGCCAACTAGTGTCTCTTCCTGTCACTTGTAAATCTGGTCTGGTGCACACTGCTTTCAATGATGCCCAGGAAGGTGAATTTCCCTGCACCCTAGAGTAGGAGTATGAGAATGGGCTTGCGACCAGACTGCCTGTGATGGATGGAATCCCACAGCTAACCGGCTAGGGCGGGGTCAGCTACTTAACCACAGAGAGAATCTATTTCCCGAATTATGAGACCACATAATGATAATAGTATCTATCGCTTAGAATCATGGAGAAGATGAAATGAGTTTGTGCTCTGAAAGGGCTGAGAACGCCATCCAGATATAGTCTAACTGTGACGCGGCGTCTTCCTGGTACCATTTCCCAACTCCTTGCTCCTTACATCACTTGTTCCTTCGGAAAGTTGACCCAAAGGAAGATACCGCTTCGTGATCCATTTTCCCCTGAAGGATGACAGTGTCAGCTGTATTCTGTGCGAATGGTGTTCAGAGTTCTTGTAAGAAAGGAGTAGTAAATCCTGTAGACGATATACGTAGGGATGGTATTGCCAAAATGTAGCTCAGTGGTAGCGTGATTGTCCAGCACGGGTGAGGTGCTGTGTTCCATCCCAACATGAAAACCAGAAACACAACAGAAAGTTCTCCAAGCTTCAGACCTACAAGTGTTCCCACGCACTCGAGCTAAGCACCCAGCGCTGTGTCACTGTTCCTAGCAATGGCTGCCGGAGGTGGCCTTTACCATTACCATTCGATACACGTGGAAACAGGCTCAGAAGGAGCCCTTTGCTTGTGTTCCTGCAGCCAGTAAGTAACAGCACTGGGGTTAAAGCCTCAATCTGGCTGCTTAGAAAATCCCTTTCAGTAGGTCATGTTGACTCTCCCCTAGAGAGAGAGGCGTCTAGCGTATTTGGCTAACTGCTCTCCAAATCATCTACTAAAAAGCATTGATTTAGAAGGATGCTCCCCCTGTGGACAGGAACACTGGGACCCACCCAGCTGTCGCCATGGCAGTGCCCATTCTTTAAGAAAGCCACGGAAGAGGTCATTCCCGGTAACACTTGATTGACTTCATCAGCTGCAGCCTCTCAGGACTTGCGCTTTCTGAAAATCACGCTGCACATTTGGAGGGGTCACCAGGTCACCTCGAACCCACGCATGCGATTGCATGGAGAAGTCTGAGCACAGGAGAGAAGGGAGTGAGGCTTTTAGCTCTTGCGTGGCTAGCTAGGCTTGCAGGGCGTTCATGTCATGTGGCTCCATGGGAAATGCGGGTCTTCTTAGGGAGACAGTGGACATAAAGAACTCACTCCATCTACAGTGGTCGATCTGAACTTGCAGGTTTCAGCCTGAATATGATTTTTCCTTTGTGCCTAATCTATTTTATGTTTTACAGGGAAAACTAGAATATATATATACGTATATATATATGTATATATATAATCATTTTCTTACAGAATCTATTTACCCTTTTTTACTTTATTATTATTATTTTTTTAAGACAGGGTTTCTCTGTGTAGCCCTGGCTGTCCTGGAACTCGCTATGCAAACCAGATTGGCCTCAAAATCACAGATAGCCTCCTGCCTCTGCCTCCTGGGTGCTGGGATTAAAGGTTGTGTCGTTATGCCTGGTTCCCCCTTCTTATTATAATTGCTAATCTTGTAATGTGGTGTCTAGCAGGCAGAGAGCCATAAGTGACAGACGCCTTCAGAGTCAACCCAGGTACCTGGGTCTGGTGGTTTGAATGAGGATGGCCCTCTATGTTCACGTTTGATTGTGTTCAATTACTTGGTCCCCAGTTGCTAGAACTGTTTGGAAAGGGTTAGGAGGTGTGGTCTTGTTGGAGGAGGTGTGTCACTTTGGGGTAGGCTTTGAAGTTTCAAAAGCCCATGCTGTTCCCAATGTCTCTGCCTGCCTTAAGGTTGTTGTTTCAAGATGTGAGTTCTCAGCTACTGCCCCAGTGCCACGCCTGCCTGCCTGCTTCCATGTTTCCCACCGTGAAGGTCCTGGGCACTGACCCTCTGAAATTGTAAGCCGCAAAGAATCTTTGTTCTATAAGTTGTGTTGAGTATGGTGTCTTATTATAGCAATTTAAAAGGAACCAAGGCACACGGCATCACTTCCAGACTATTTCAGAATTACTTTTCCCCAAATCAGTTTTCTATGGATACCCTAAAGCAGTGGTTCTCAACCTTCCTAACGCTGCGACCCTTTAATACAGTTCTTCGTGTTGTGATGACCCCCAACCATAAAATTATTTTTATTGCTACTGTATAACTGTCATTTTACTGTGAGAAATTGTAATGTAAATATCTGATATGAAGGATATCTGATATGTGACCCTGTGAAAGGGTCATTCGATCCCAAAGGGGTCGCGACCCACATGTTGAGAACCCCTGCCCTAAACAGAAGCAGAAAACACTGGGGTTGCCCCAAGTGATAGGGGGCCTGAGGCAAGAGCCTGGCTGCTACCTCCCTTCCCTTTGTCAAGAGACAAAACCAAAACATTTAAAGATCTTAGTTGGCTTTCCTTCATGGTTCTAGAATTAGGTAGGCTTCAGAAACTGAACAGCTTCAATGGACTCAGGTTTGCAGTGTGGCTAGAAAGCAATTATGGGATCCGCATTGGAAACGGCGAAGATATCGGTTACAGAACATGCCCTTTTAGAGCATGGTTTGAACAACTGGCCACCTGTGATTGATTGAAACTTGGCTTCGGTGATTGGCTGGGACTCAGCTATTTGTTACAAAAGTATACACTCAAGCCAAAAATTCAGTTAGCTTGTGAATCGGATTATAGCTCGTCTCTGAAGATCTCTTGTATGAGGCCTCCGAGCACATACTTAGTTAATTTATTATCTCCCAACCTTCATGGTTCCTCCCCGGAAGCCTCCATTCTTGTGGAATGTGATTTGGGAACCCTTACCATTCTCTAACACCCATCGGTATACATTTAAAAAATGGAAGAGAAAAAAGATATTTAGTCTGAACTAAGACGATCTGAATGAAGGGTTTAGTAAATAACTGAGCATCAGCATTAGTTGGTGATTAGGTGGCACAAGGGCACGCAAACCAAAGATTGGGAAGCGGGAACGATGAACCACTCAATTCAAAGTGGGTATACAGGAATTCTTCACAGTGTGTTGCAAGTTTTCCCTAAATCCCAACCCATTCTACAATTAAAAGTTTATTCTAAAAAGGGCCGTTCCATGACATAATATTTTCTAGTATGGGAAAGGATTAAGAAAAATTCAGCCCTGGTCTTCTCTGGTCATACATGGAGCCTAGAGGGATTTAGAATACTGTAAGGAGAGTCTAGACATGAATTTATATAATCCATGTCTCACTTCACCAGCTTGAAGTACAGAATAAGGTCACATCTCGAAAAATGTACCTATTAAGGACTCTCATGGCCCATAGGCTGGCTTGAGAATGTTGTTTTTCCATGTCTTTGGTCCGGCCTGATTCTGTCATCAAAAGCCACATGGGCTATGACCTAGTGAGTCTGGGAGAGATGGGCAAAGGTCACGTCCTCCATGGTGCCTGCCTGTTCAGCTTATTGTAAGTACCTACATCTCTCTCTAGACTACAAAAGCATGGCCAGGTCGCCTATGTGTTCTTAGGGTTAGGGAAGCAAAACTGGCTAGACAGTTTACAGATAGGGGCCTCACTAAGTGGCTAGGTGTGATTTGGTCAGAAGTAAAGCCCTTGGTTCTGTCCTGGCTAAAAGCCAGAAATGCCAGAAGTGTTTGGGGCTCTACATTTTTTCTCATTTTTTACCTGTTTATAACCCTAGTAGTGATGCTAGTAATCTTTGGACCTTGTGTCCTAATTTTACTATGGCCTCTCATTTACAGTTAATCCACACTCACACAGTCCTGCTACAATCTAGCTACCTGAGTACTTTTGATGTTCCTCTAAAATCTGAACATGCTCAAGAATGGAGACTCTAGCCCCTTCTACTCTCCAGTTTCAGCCCATCTCCTAAACGACTTTTGGGTCTCAACTTTTTTTTTTTGGTTTTTTGAGACAGAGTTTCTCTGTAGCTTTGGAGCCTGTCCTGGAACTAGCTCTTGTAGACCAGTCTGGCCTTGAACTCACAGAGATCTGCCTGCCTCTGCCTCCTGAGTGCTGGGATTAAAGGCCTGTGTCATAACCACCTGGTTTAGGGTTTCAACTCTTAAGGGGGGTAATTGGAAGTGTCACCCCAGTCTGTGGCATCCATATTAAGCCCCCTCCCCTGGGATATTTGGTTCAAAGCATCACCCCAGACCCTTCCCCTGGGAGTTGCCTTGGTCTAGACTCCACCTCCAGGAAGCCCACCAAGTGCTGACCCCCTCTCCAGGGAGAATCAGGACCACTCCCACAGGCTCACGCCAGAAAAAGGAACATGTGGTCTTGGTTTTAGGTGGGCTTCCCCTCTCTGTCTTTTCCCTGCCATGCTTTTCCGGCCACCCAGGAGTGTTGCATTTATTAAACATGGGCATCTTTGATTTGGTCTAATCTGGTTTAGTTGGAATTATTTGTTTGGGCGGAGAGGCTCCTCTTAAGAATATTTCTAACAGGGGGGATGGGACAGGGATTAGTAGCCTTGGAGGCCTTTGAGGATAGACCCTTTCTCATGGTTTTGAACCCCTCCTATTTCTCTGGTAACAGCAGAAAGGGGAGTATTACAACTCTCTCTTTGTAGGCCTCCTGCTCAAAAGAATGGAATATCTCTGGCCCTGGGTGGAGACATAGACATAATATTACGTACTGTCTTAGGGTTTCTGTTGCTGTTATAAAACACGTGACCAAAGGCATGGGGGGGTGCGGTATTTCATTTTATGGTGTATAAATCCATCAATGATGGAAGCCAGGGCAGGAACTCTGGGCAAGACCCTGAAGGCAGGAACTGGAGCAGAGACGGTAGTGGAATGCTGTGTCTGGCTTGCTCAACCTGCTTTCTTATAGCACCCAGGGCCACCTGCCCTGGGGTAGTGATCTGGGCCCTCCTATATCAATCATTAATCAAGGAAATTCCCCAGAGGCTTGCCCACAGGCCAGTCTGGTGGGGGCATTTTCTCAATTGTGATCCCCTCTTCCAAATGACTCTTGACTGTGTCAAGCTGACATAAAACTAGCCAGCACACATACCACTATCGCCTTTCTTAAATTAAGCCAGCTGGACCTGTCAATCACCAGACTAAGAGCCCACCCCCTAGGAAAGCTGGTTCACCTGAAGACTAAGGGAGAATAATTACAAAATGAGACCTTGTACTTCTCAGAAGCCGCTTCCTCCTTGCAGAAGCTTGCACACCTGGCAGCACTGTTCAGCACGTCTGGACTCAGAAGAACATTTTTTCGTACTCTTCCTCCTTCTCTTTGTTTTTGTAGACTAGGCTGACCTCGAACTCATAGAGATCTGCCTGTCTCTGCCTCCCGAGTGCTGGGATTTAATGTGTGTGCCACTACTACCTTCCTCCTTCTCTTAATATGGGCCAAAATACTAAGCATGCTTTCCTTGACACTCTGGATATCTTTACTCTTTCTCAGAAGCACCCCAGCTGCTCAGGGACCTCATTGCTGAACAGGCTTGCTTTCTGGAGCCCTAACTCAAAGACACGGCTTTCTCTCTCCTTTTTTCTTGTCTCCTTTTTTCTGGCAGCTGCTAAGGTTTAGGGCTTGCCTGTTGTTAAGTCTCAAACCCTGGGACAAAAGGCTAAGGTGCCTATTTAACCTATCAGAGTGAACCTGACTGCCACGTTCTCCCAGCATCCCTCAGTCCCTACCTATTACAGGGTATGGCTGGCATACCCTGCCCTTGATCACAACTCTCCAGCCCAGAGGTTGGGCTGCCCTTCTCTATAAACCTAGCCATTTTGGTTACCTGCCCCTCTTGTAACTTTTGTCCTCTTGGCTTGCTGTACCTGGTTCCTCTCTCTTTTCCGTTCCCCTCTCCTCACAGGGCTCAGGGTCATGTCCACTCTGGACTCTCCTAGATGTCCCTGCCTCTGGTTAAAGCTCTTCCTTTTGTCTACAATAAATCATCTCCTCCACAATAGCTAGGAGCAGCCATGTCCTTTCTTTTTTCTTTATTTTTTTCATTCGCTTGTTTTGTTGGTTTTCTTTCAAAGGCTAATAAAATTGTTCCGGAGCTTGCTTGCTTCCAAGTCCATTTCTAAACTCTTATTAATGAGGCTGAGGACTGGACCTACGAAAGGAATCCCCAGTTTCCCTGATAGCTTTTCTGTCTAAATTTCAACCCTATACATTTCCTGCTCCAGCCCTTGTCTTGCTCCAGGGCACTTTTCATGTGATCCCCAGCAGTCTGTTCTGTTCTTCTGTGGCTGGAGAATGGCACTGTGCTGAGTGACTGTGACAAGCTGGAGACACGTGGCTAGGTCTCACGTGACAGAAAAGGAAGCAGGGTGAGACAGTATGCTCCTTACACTGGAGAAAAAGGACTCGGGTTTAAGGCCGGTGGCACGGTTAGCTCTAATGGCACGGGTTAGCCAGTCTAGAACCATAATGAGGGATTGTCTAGATCAGGCTCTGGGCATGGCTGTGGGAGATTGCCTTGATTACATTAATTGACATGGGATGACCTAGCTCATGGTGGGTGGCTCTGATCCTGGACAATTCGAAAGAGAGTGAACTGAGTGTGGGCGAGCACTCATGTATTTATTTCTCTCTGCCCTTGACTGTGGGTTTGAGGTGACTAGCTGTTGTGAGTTCCTCCTGTCTTAACTTCTCTGCTATGGTGGCCTATATCCTGGGATCATGAGCTAAAACACACACACTCCCCCTGAAGCTGCCTTTTGCTAGGATATTCTATCACAGCAATAGGAATGGAATTAGGATGGCCAGGCTGAGCTCTAATAGGCTCTAAAGTGTAAACCAGGGCTTCCTTCTTCCTTCCTTCTTTCCTTCCTTTCTTCTTTTCTTCCCTCTCTCCCTCCCTTTCCCTCCCCTCCCTTCTCCTTCCGTCTTTCCTTCCTTCCTTCTTTCTTTCTCTATTTTGTTTTGTTTTGTTTCTCTGTGTACCTCTGGCTGTCCTGGAATTCACTCTGTAGACCAGGCTGGCCTCAAACTCACAGAGATCCACCTGTCTCTAACTCCTGGGATTAAAGGTGTGCCTTTCTTAAGAGTTAATCCATTTGGGCCCACCAATCACCCAGGATCTTAGATTCCTATTTCAGCTTCCTGAGCCTCTATTTTCTCATCTGCAAAGTGGGATGTACCAGTGAATCCTGAGGCAAAATGCCTGCAGGGTCCCTGAGATGTCTCAGGACTGGGTAGGGAGAGAAACCTTGCTCTGTTCCACCCTAATAGTAAATTCTTCTCCTTCTCAGGCCCACCTCCTGAGTCCTGGTTCTGCATGCTCTCTGTTTTTACCCGAAGTTCTTTTTTGGTTTGAAGGACTGCATGGTTTTGTTTTCCAAAGTGAATTCTTTTCATTTTTCCTCTCCAATGAGATGAAAAGGAACCACTCCCAGGGCCTACCAAGGAAGCCGAGAGAGCTCGTGGTCCAGGAGGTTCAGTTCTTCTAGAAACATTCTTCCTCTTTCCACCGTCCCCACCCCTTCCCGACTTTCAACGCACCCAAGTGTACATTGTTCTTAAATGTCAAAGAGGAAGAGAGACAGAGAGAGAGAGAGAGAGAGAATCTTTTTTTCTTCTGAATGTCATATTCTGGTGAAGAGAAACAGCAAGAACAAATAGCTGAATTAAAGACACACTTTTTTTTTTTTTTTTTTTGTCTTCCTGGCCTTATTTAGGTTTCCAGTCTGGGCCTCTGCTCGCTCTCTGGTCTCCCTCCTGTTTCTCTCCCCGGGCTGGCATTGAAATGTCAAATACAGCAGTTTGCAGCTGAAAGGGGGTCCCCGGTGGGAACAGAATGCCCTTCTAACCCGCAGGCCTAGGCCATTCCTTCTGGTGCTCCTCTTTGCTTTTCTCTTTCTTGTGGGCTGGCTTTCATCTGCAGATGTTGTTTGAGATGGAGGATGGGGGCCGGAGAAAGGCTTTGCACCTGGGAGTGTGAAGGAGGCGGTCCTCATGCCCTAGGCTCCCTCCGCAGCATTTCTCTGGCCTCTTGTCAAAAGAGACAGTTCCCTGGGATCTTTGCATCCTTTTTCCCCCCACCCCAGAAGCTCTTGATATTCAAAACTTCCAGAATGCCTGGTGGGCCCATCTCCCCAAACGGCTTCTGTCTGGACTGGTGGTGGTCAGGGGGAAGCAGAGGACTCTGGGTTATTCGGAATGCGTAAGGCAATGGGATATTTTGTAATACCCAGAGCTGCTGAGGGTGCGGAGAACGGATGTTTTAAGTTTCTGGGGGAAAGTAAATTGGTCCAGTCCTTCTGGGAAGCATTTTGGTTAGATAGATTGACACCCTTAGAAAAGGTGCAAGTGTCCCTAGCTGGGTGTAGCGGTACACATCTTTAATTTTAGCACTAGAAAGGCAGAGGCAAATGGGTCTCTGAGTTCTAGGCCAGGCTAGTCTACACAGTGAGTTCCAGCACAGCCAGAGCTATGTAGAAATACCCTGTCTCAAAGCAAACAAACAAATAGTGCAAAAATCCAACATAGCAATTCCACTTGTACAGACAATTGCGCAAGTGTGTGAAGCAGTTTGCTGAAGGCTGTTTGCCCCAGTTGAAGTTTGTAATATGGATTGATTACAAGCGTCCCGATTCTCTCTCAGCAGAGGATTTAATCAATATGATGGCATACTGTCTGATGAAGTAGTATACAGTTATTTGGACCAGAGGACTCAAGTTCCATCCCAGAACCCATGTGATGGCTCACAATCATTTATACCTGCGGTTCCAGGGGATCTGATGTTTTCTTCTGGTCTTTCCAGGCACCAGGCGTGAAAGCGCTGCACAGACATCTGGTGTAGGAGGTCCTTCTGTATTTGTATTGCTTTCATTGGTTGAATAAAGAGACTGCCTTGGCCTTTTGGTAGGGCAGCCCTTAGGTGGGTGGAGTAGACAGAATGAAATGCTGGGAGAGAGAAGGCAGTATGGCAGATGCAATGAATCTCCGGCCTGAGATGGATGTAGGTTAGAATCTTCCCGGTAACCCACGACCCCGTGATGATACACAGATTACTAGATATGGGTTAAAGCAAGATGTGAGAGTTAGCCAAGAAGAGGCTAGATATAATGGGCCAGGCAGTGTTTTAAATGAATACAGTTTCTGTGTAATTATTTCGGGTATAAGCTAGCTGTGCGACCGGGAGCCGGGTGGCGGGACACAGCCAATGGTGGCTGGGACAAAAAGCAGCCTGCCCCCTTATTACTACAGACATCTACGTAGGCAAAATATCCATACACAGAACATAGAATAAAATTGTTCAGCTGGAATTTTTAGCTTGGTCCCAGCTCTCTCTCTCTCCCCAAAACCCAGCCCTCGCAGAGAACCACAAAAAAAGTCCAGTTCTGGATTCTTGGCAATGGCCGGTGGGTGGCTACTTCCCTGAAGCTGCCAGATCCCCAATACCTGGCCAAAGCATTATAATTGGGCACAAATCCACCTTGCGGAGGATGCGCCATTGCCCCCCCCCCCCAGCCTACAGGGTGTTCAGGGTATTTAAGCTCCTTCCTTTAGAACGGCCAGGTGATTTCTTTCTTTCAGCTTCTCCTGCCTCTTCTCTGGGGATTAGAGGAGAGTCACCCGGGGAATGTTTTATACCTGGTCTTTTACTTTTAATTTGACTTCATTTGGCTTACTGTGTCTGCAGAGAAAACTATTATCGGGGTACATTTAAGAATAATTCTTAACTATTAAGAATATTTAAAAAGAAAATGGTAATGTGGCATTGTATGTGGTGGTGGGGAAGATGTGCACACAGTAGCTAAGGGTTATAAAATAAATTGTTCTTAGAGATAGAAATGATATTTGAATAATAAAATGTCTGTGTTTGTGTCTGGGTGATAGAATTCTGATTAGTGTTGACTGACTGTCTTCTTTAGAATTTCTAATGGCTTGAATATTTTTTATATTCACAGATATTCAAGTTATAATTTAAATATCAGTAATTATTATTTCCCTAAGAATGCAAGCTAGCTTTTGCTATTAACCCCATGTTTCTTTTATGTTTTGCAAATAAAAATTTCCTAAATAAAAAGTTTACTTCCTAATGGGAAATCAGAGTATAATTGTTTTGGACCCTAGAGAAACAAAACATCTAACGTCTAAGAAACTGCAAAATACAGTGACAGTCTAGTCACATATTATTTACACTGGACCCTTTATTTTAAGATTGCCAGTCATCAGCAAGGAGGTGGTGGTGCATGCTTTTGACTCCAGCACTTGGGAGGTAGAGGCAGGCAGGTCTCTGAGTTCGAGGTTAGCCTCTTCTACAGAGAGAGATCCAGGACAGCTAGGGCTGCACAGAGAAACCCTGTCTCAAAACCCATCAACCCCCCCCAAAACAAAACAAAAGAAACCCCCAAACCCAAGAAGATCATTGTCAGCCTTCACTCGCCTGCTTCGAGCTGGCCCTGTATCACACCCCTCTGCTCTACCCGGACTTGCTTTTGCCTGGAACCCAGCTCCCTCTGGCCTCTTTATCATTTGACATTATCCAGGTTTGCCCTTCCTGACATGGCTGCTACAGCTGTTAGATTTTATGATTCTGCTCTTGTAGTCTGTGCTGGTTCGTCTTTTATTAACTTGATACAAGCTAGGGAACCTCAGTTGAGAAAATGCCTATAGGACAGTTTAAGGTGCTGGTTTGGGGCATTTTCTTGATTAATGATTGATGTGGAGAGGCCAGACCATTGCCAGCTCTGGACTGGTGGGAAGGTAGCTAAACAAGAAACTGTCAGTCACCATAGAAGGACAAAACAAGATATTCCATGACAGAACCAGATTTAACCAATACCTAGCCACAAACCCAGCCCTTCACAGAGTACTAAAAGGAAAACTCCAACCCAAGGAAGGTGGCTACATCCACAAAAACACAAACAATAGATGATCTCACAGCAGCAAATCCCAAAGAAGGGAAAAACACACACAATAACATCACCAACAACAAAAATTAAAATAACAGGCGCTAGCAACCACTGGTCATTAATATCCTTTAATATAAATGGACTCAACTCACCTATAAAAAGACACAGGCTAACAGATTGGGTATGAAAACAGAATCCATCCTTCTGCTGCATACAAGAAACATACCTCAACCTCAAAGACAGACATAGCCTCAGAGTAAAGGGTTGGGAAAAAAAATTCCAAACAAATGGACTTAAGAAACAACCTGGTATAACTATCCTAATATCTAACAAAATAGGCTTCAAACTAAAATCAATCAAAAGAGAAAAGGAACAACATTTCATATTAGTCACAAGAAAAATCTATCAAGAGGAAATCTAAATACTCAACATCTATGCCCCAAATACAAAGGCACCCTCATGTGTAAAAGAAAAACTTCTAAAGCTTAAATCACACATTAAACCTCACACACTACTAGTGGGGGACTTCAACACCCCACTCTCACCACTGGACAGGTCTCTCAGACAGAAAATTAACAGAGAAATAATGGAACTAACAGATGTTATGACTCAAATGGACTTAACAGACATCTATAGAACATTCCATCCAAACATAAAAGAATTGCCTTCTTCTCAGCACCTCTTAAACCTTCTCAAAAATTGACCACATACTAGGTAACAAAGCAAACCTCAAAAGATACCCCCCAAAAAAGGAATAATTCCATGTGTCTTATCGAATCACCATGGCTTAAAATTAGAATTCAACAGCAACTGTAATTCCAAAAAGCCCACAAACACATGGAAATTAAACAATGATCACCTGAATCATCAATAAGTCAAGGAAGAAATAAAGGAAGAAATTAAAGACTTTCTAAATTTCAATAAAAATGACCACACAATATACCCAAATTAATAGGACACAGTGAAAGCAGTGTTAAGAGGCAAGTTCATTGCACTAAATGCTTACACAAAGAAGCTGGAAAAATTCCACACTAGTGAATTAACAGAACATTTGAAAACTCTAGAACAAAAAAAGCAAACTCACCCAGGAGGACTAGATGGCAGGAAATAAACAAATTGAGAGTTGAAATCAACAAAATAGAAACAAAGAAAACAATACAAAGAATAAATGATAAAAAGAGTTGGTTTTATGAGAAAATCAGCAAAAGACAAAACTTTATCCAAACTAGCCAAAAGGCAGAGAGAGAATATCTAAATTAACAAAATCAGAAATGAAAAGGGGGACATAACAACAGACATGAAGGAAATCAAAAGAATCGTCAGGTCATACTTCAAAAACCTGTATTCCACAAAATTGGAAAACTTAAAGAAAATGGACAATTTTCTGGATAAATATCACTTACCAAAATTATATCAAGACCAGATAAGCAAATTAAATAGACCTCTAACTGCTAAAGAAATAGAAACAGTCATCAAAAGTCTCCCAACCAAAAAAAAGGTCAGGTCCAGATGTTTTCAGTGCAGAATTCTACAAGATTTTCAAAGAAGAACTAATACCAATACTCCTCAAATTGTTCCACACAATAGAAACAGAAGGAACATTGCCAAACTCTTTTTATGAGGCTACAATTACCCTGATACCCAAACCACACAAAGACACTAAGAAAGATAATTACAGACCAATCTCACTCATGAACATTAATGCAAAAAATACTAAATAAAATGCTGGCAAACTGAATCCAAGAACACATCAGAAAAATATTCCACCATGATCAAGTCGGCTTCATGCCAGAGATGCAGGAATGGTTTAACATATAAAAATCTGTCAATGTAATCATCATATAAACGAGACAGAAAAAACAAACAAAAAACAAACCAACCACATGATCATCTCATTAAATGTGGGAAAAAACCTTCCACAAAATACAACATCCCTTCATGATAAAGGTCTTGGAGAGAGCAGGGATACCAGGAACATATCTGAACACAATAAAGGCAATATACAGCAAGCCAACAGCCAACATCAAACTAAATGGAGAAAAACTCCAAGCGATCCCTCTGAAATCAGGAACAAGACAAGGTTGTCCACTCTTTCCATATCTATTCAATATAGTTCTTGAGGTTCTAGCTAGATCAATAAGACAACAAAAGGAGATCATGGGGATACAAATCAGAAAAGAAGTCAGACTCTCACTATTTGCTGATGATATGATAATTTGCATAAGCAACCCCAAAAACTCTACCAAGGAACTTCTACAATTCATAAACACTTTCAGTAATGTAGCAGGATACAAGATTAACTCAAAAAAAAATATCAGTAGCCCTCCTTTACACAGATGATAAATGGGCTGAGAAAGAAATCAGAGAAACATCACCCTTCACAATACCACAAATAACATAAAATATCTCGGAATAACTCTGACCAAACAAGTAGAAGACCTGTATGACAAAAACTTTACATCTTTGAAAAAAGAAATTGAAGAAGACACCAGAAAATGGAAAGATCTCCCATGCTCTTGGGTAGGTAGAATTAACATAGTAAAAATGGCAATCTTACCAAAAGCAATCTACAGATTCAATGCAATGTCCATCAAAATCCCAGCAAAATTCTTCACAGACCTTGAAAAAACAATACCCAACTTCATATAGAAAAGCAAAAAACTCAGGATAGCCAAAATAATCCTGTACAATAAAGGAACTTCTGGAGGCCCCACAGTCCCTGACTTCAAACTCTACTACAGAGCTACCGTATTGAAAACAGTCTGGTATTGGCATAAAAACAGACAGGATGACCAATGGATCCGAACTGAAGACAGATATCAATCCACAAACCTATGAACAGCTGATTTTCAACAAAAAAGCAAAAAATATAAAATGGAAAAAAAGAAAGCATATTCAACAAATGGTGCTGGTGTAACTGTATATCAACATATAGAAGAATGAAAATAGATCCCTATCTATTGCCATGCCCAAAACTCAAGTCCAAATGGATCAAAGAACTCAATATAAAACCAACCACACTCAACCTCATAGAAGAGAAAGTGGGAAGTACACTTGAACACATTGGCATAGGAGACCACTTCCTAAATATAACCCCAGTAGCACAGACACTGAGAGAAACAATTAATAAATGGGACCTCCTGAAACTGAAAAGCTTCTGTAAAGCAAAGGATACAGTCAACAAGACAAAACAGCAGCCTACAGAATGGGAAAAGATCTTCACTAACTCCACATCAGGTGGAGGGCTGATTTCCCAAATATACAAAGAACTCAAAAAATTGGTCATCAAAAGAACAAATAATCCAATAAAAAATGGAGCACAGACCTAAACAGAGAACTCTCAACAGAGGAATCTAAAATGGCTGAAAGACACTTAAGGAAATGCTCAACATCCTTAGCCATCAGAGAAATGCAAGTCAAAAGAAGATTCCTTCTTACACCTGTAAGAATGGCCAAGATCAAAAACACTGATGACAACTTATGCTGGAGAGGATGTGGGGTAAAGGGAACACTCCTCCATTGCTGGTAGGAGTGCAAACTGGTTCAGCCCCTGTGGATATCAGTATGGAAATTTCTCAGAAAATTAGGAAACAACCTACCTCAAGACCCAGCAATACTACTTTTGGGTATATACCCAAAGGATGCTCAATCATACCACAAGGACATGTGCTCAGCTATGTTCATAGCAGTATTGTTTGTCATAGCCAGAACCTGGAAACAACCTAAATGCCCCTCAACTGAAGAATGGAAAAGGAAAATTTGGTACATTTACGCAGTGGAGTACTACACAGCAGAAAAAATAATGACATCTTGAAATTTGCGGACCAATGGATGGAGCTAGAAAACATCATATTGAGAGAGGTAGCCCAGAACCAGAAAGACAAATATCATATGTACTCACTCATAAGTGGCTTTTAGATATAAACAAACAAACAAACAAACAAAAGCCTAAATTTCACAATTCCAGAGAAACCAGAGAAACAATGAGGACCCTAAGAGAGACATACATGGATCTAATCTACATGGGAACTAGAAAAAGACAAGATTTTTCTGAGTAAATTGGGAGTGTGGGGATCATGGGAGAGGGTAGAAGGGGAGGGGAGAGGAATTGAGGGGAGTGGAGAAAAATATATAGCTCAATAAAAACACTAAAAACAAAAACAAAAAAAACTAACAAAACTAAACAAAACAGAAAAGATAAACCCTGGGCTTTAGCTGTGATCTACCATGAAGGGGTCAAGTCCTCAGTCACTTCTGTCAAATATAAAAGCTTGTTTTTCCTGGGAAACAGGTTGTCTTACATTTTGATTTTCTTTTCTTTTTCTTCCTCCCTTTCTTTTTATTTCCTCTTCTTCTTCCTCCTCCTCTTTTTTCTTTTTCTTTTCTTTTTTTCTTTTTAGTTTTTTTTTTCCAACAGGTTTTCTATCCCAGGCTGGCTTTGAGCTCACTAAGTAGCTAAGAATAACCTTGAACGTCTGATCTTACTACTGAGTGCTGAGATTGCAGACCTGAACCACGATGTCATGTGATATGCTTGGGATTGAACACAAAGCTAGACAAACTGTGTTTCCAGCTCCTGACTAAGTTTTCCTCAGGTAGGAGTGAGTGGGGAAGGAAGAGACCGAGAGTTTGAGGGGGCTAAGGAGAATGGGATGATTTCTGGAGCCCCTGCTCTTACCAGCCATTGAGGTTTGTGGTAGCCTACAGATTGGTCTCACAACTGGAGAGAAAGAAAGCAGGGAAAGGCCATCTCTATTTGTGCTTAGTCTTCAGCTGGGGTGAGTATGTGGAGGGCTATGGAGGGAGGCTGCTGCCATGTTGCTCTGCTCAGGCCCCAGCAATTACCTTCATGGAACTATGTGTGTATGTGGATTCCTCTTGGTCACCTTCTTCTAGCTGGGAAAATGCTCACTATGGGCCATGGGATGGAATTATTAATTAATCAGTTAATCTTGCAAGAGATTAATCTGTGAGTAAGGTTTAGGATGACCGAATAGCTCCATGAATCCCAAGAGGGTCTTCTTACATCAGCCCTGATTCCTACCTACCAATCCAGAGCCAGATCAATATGGGGAGGACAGGGCTGGAGGGAAACAGTTAGGTCCTGCTACTTCCCTGGCAAAGAGCAACTTTGGGGAAATAAAGCCAGCTAGGCAGCAAGCACAGGACATGGTCACAAACCCTTATGTGTTAATCGAAGCCACTTTAATAAGCACTAGAAGGACTTTTGGGGCATCTGTGATTGGCCAGGAATTGTTCTGTTCCCATGAGTTGGAAACAGTTTCCAAGACTGAGATGTGGCCTGGGAGCTGTTTGTTTTTAGTTTGTTTGTTTGTTTGTTTTGTTTTTTTTCCTTTTTCTTCTGATCCTTCATGATTTTTAGGTCTTTATAGTACTACATGACTGGGAGAAGTCTAGGTATTTTGAGAACCCAGATTACAAAATGCATGAATTTGTATATTATATGTGGATTTGCCTGATCTTACATTTCAGCTTTATAATGGGGGCTGTTACACCAACCTACATGGGCTGTGGGCTCAAAGGATTCCTTCTGCTGTGGTACTGAGCCACCCTTTTAGCTCTCTGTCCTTTCTTCTCAACGTCACAACACACACAAGTGCTCTTGTTCTTCCCTCCAAGAGCCCCTTCACACCTCTGTCGCTGGACTGGCTTGGGGCTCTTCCTTGGTCTGATACGTTATTTTCCTACTGGTCCCTTTCCAGTATAGTTCAACCTACAGGGGAAACGGTGTGTGATGTTTCTCCATGGTGTGCACCCTGCTTCTGCTGACTTCTCTTCATCGTACTCTTCCTGTTCGGGAGAAAGCTTCCCTTCCTCCTCCTCCTTCCCTCCTTCCTCCATCTTCCTTCCTTTCCTCCTCCTCTGTTTATCTCCCCACTCCTCCCATGAAACAAGGTCTCATGTATCCCTGACTGACCTTGAATTTACTGTGTAGCTGAGAATACCCTAAGCCCCTGATCTTTCTGCCTTCATCTCCCAGGTGCTGGGATGACACCCACTGAGCTATAGTCCCAGCTCTTTCCCTCCTTCTCTCCCTCTCTCCCTTCCCTCACTCCTTCCTGATAGGGTCTTACTATGTGCCCCAGGCTGGCCTCAGACTCTGAGATTATAGGTGTGTGCCACTGCCCTGCAGGGAAAGCTTTTCCTTGCAGCTGTCCTTTGCCCTCGCTAGACTCGGACCCTGATGGCAAGAGATTAATGGCCATTGGTGTTCTTTTTATGATTCTCCATTCTGAGAGTCCCGAATTCCATCGACCACAATTAGTCAATCAGAAGCTTATACTACTTTCTGGTTCCCTGTCTTCTGCTCCGGTGAACCCCCAGATCAGTACTCCTCAAAGTTGTTTAGGTACAGAGTATTTTGAAGTTCCTCTGTTGGCAGAGAAACATTATGAAATATCAATGCATGATGTGGGATTCCTCTCTGTATGCTGTGAACCATTGGTTAATAAAGAAGCTGCTTTGGCCTACTGGCAGGGCAGAATAGAGTAAGGCAAGAATTCCAAGCAGATAGAGGAGGAAAGAAGGTAGAGTCAAAGAGCCATGTAACCACAGAAGAAGAAACATGCCGGCTGGAACCTTGCTGGTAGGCCATGACCTTGTGGAATGGGAAGTCCTTCAGTATAAGTGTTGCTTTTATTGGTTAATGAATAAAGAAGCTGCTTGGGCCTATGGCAGGGTAGAATAGAGCTAGGTGGGAAAACTGGACTGAATGCTGGTAGGACATAGGCAGAGTCAGGGAGAAGCCATGTAGGCACCGAAGGAGACAGATACTGGACATGGGATGGAACCTTACCAGTAAACCACAACCACATGGCAATACACAGATTAATAGTAATGGGTTAATATAAGAGCTAACCGATAAGAAGTATGAGATAATAGGCCAACTAGTGTTGTAATCATACAGTTTCTGTGTGGTTATTTCGAGTCTGGGTGCCTGGGAATGAATGAGCAGCCTCTGTCAACATCGTGGTGAAGCACAGATTAATAGAGATAGGTTAATTTAAGATATAAGAGCTAGCTAGCATCTAAGTGATTGGCCGAGCAGTGTTTTAGTTAATGCAGCTCCTGTGTGATTATTTGAGGTCTGGGCAGCCAGGAAACGAAAGAGCAGCCTTTGCCCATAAATGCAATTATTTTTATTGTATGAGCTAGAGATAAGTTATTAGTGGAATGTATATTTGTAAGTAACAGTATAAAAGCATGATCACTGACATACGTGTGTCCATAAAAAACCCCAAAACCTAGTTCTCCTTAAATCCAAATTAGAAATAAATCATAACTGTTGTTCCTCAATTTTACTTTTGTTTTGTTTTCTGAGACAGTGTCTCACTATGTAGCTCTGGCTGTCCTGGAACTCACTATGTAGACCAGGCTGGCCTTAATCTCACAGAGACCCACCTGCCTCTGCTTCCCGAATGCCGGGACTAAAGGAGTGTACCACCATGCCCCATGTTCCTCAATTTTTATTTAATTTCGTTTGTTCATTTACTTGATCTGGGATCATGCAATCACATGATGATCAGCATAAAATTCGGAGGCTAACTTAAATCCACAACTCTTCTATTCTACTCACTAATTCTTTCTCAATTTTGATTGACAGTGTAACTGATTAGTTTAGTGAATTTTTTGAGAAGTTACAAGGTCCCAACATCCTACCGCGTTCTCGCTTGTATATACTATTCATCTTTGCAACTACTGTGTAACAGGACATTTTTATCATTTTCATCATACGTATGACAAAGTGGAGGCTGCCTGTTGAAGCTTCAGTGTTTCCAAAAAGTAAAATCTTGACTATCGTGCTAATATAAAGTAGGCACAGACTGGAGATTTCGTGTTAACTCGTTAACTAGTGAGAGAACAGGCAGGATGCTGCAGTGCAAAGGGATAGCCCTTTCAAGAGATCCAAAGGCAGAGCATATGTAGGCATCCAGACTCCATAGAGCGCGATGATGCTCTCCACTCAGGACCAATTACATTTCCATGGACAAGAGGATATGCCCTATCCTAAGTTTTCTATGATATAGGGAATGATGAAATAGTTGAAATCAGTACAAGGTGGTGTCCCAGGGGGTGGACTAGCCAGCATATCCGGTTATCTTTTATGTTTCCTTCAAAGGCCTCCCTGGTTTTTCATGGTGTCTAATTGGTCCTATTGACAGGACGCAAACTGCCTCCTGGAACCAGTGCCCCTAGCAACTGATCTGTGTTTAAGAGTTCTTAATTGAAGATTACCTACTCTTTTTGGACTTGTTGATTTTTTAATGTCATTTCTTTTTATGCAAAAATGCGCTGATTCAAATTGTAAGAGATGAAGGAAATTTACTATGTATTAATTTCTTAATAGTTGTTTGGCTTATGCCTGAGATCTCATTCTGTCTTAAGCACCACCACTTGGTGTGTGGGGGGGTGGTGACTAGTAATCTTTCTGATCCAGATAAACAGAGTGGGTTAGAGCTGCTTAGGGTTGTGATTGACACCCACATCCCTCCCATCTGAGACTTAGAATTATTCTGTGACAAACTGATCACTGTTGTGTTTCTCTGTGTAGCCTTGGCTGTCCAGGAACTCACTCTGTAGACCATGCTGGCCTCCAACTCAGAGAGCCACCTACCCTCTGCCTCCTGAGTGCCACCACTGCCCGGCTTGCTAATCATATTTTAAGAGGGAATTTGCATCACTTGGTCCTCTGGAAACTGCACTGTTCATGATGTGCTGAGTTGTAATGAGGCCCAGGAGACAAGGCTAAGACTGTAATGCTCAACTGGAGTACCCCCCCATCCTTCTGAACTCCAAAGTTCATGAATATTGGTAGGCAGAGGTTCCTTCCAGCGTGGTCCCAACATGTGGGAATGCCCTGGATGCTGTGAAACACTTGTGGACAATACTTCAGACTTCCAGGAAGGATGCCTTGAATGCATCTGTTTTCAAGATTTGTCCAGGTGATTTTGGGGAACTCTCTCCTAAGCATAAATACTTAGGCCGTGGCTTTAGATAGGCCTGAATGAGCATCCTGGTTACACTGCGTGATGCTGGACAAGTTAATTCAGCTCTTGAAGGCCTGCTTTCCTCATTTGAAAAATGAGGATAATTATAGTTGTGGGGAGTGAAGGAGCTAATCCATGGGAAGTGCTTGGCACAGGGCCTGGCACCGGCTGTGTTCCCAGTAAATGTCACCTATTCATATATTTCGCTGACTCTGAGTTGTTCTTTCTTTTTTTCATATTAACATCTCTGAAATCAGCATGCTTCTTAAAATTGATGGCAGGTCATGGTCTCAATTGAAGAATTTTCTTTTCTTCTAATGGTCTCTAAAACAATAGTGTTTCTGAAAGTAGATGGTATTCAATCTTGGTGAAACGTGGGGTACATACGGGTCCTTAGGTACAGTCCTGTCGATCGTAAGAGAGCTGGAATTTGGGGAGTCCCATGTCTATCTACACTGTGTCCCCCTTCCCCGTGGTCTTCCACTGCAGAAGTGAGTCAATGAAAGCTAAAAATCAAGGTGGACAGCGCATGTCCCATTCTGGTGGGAACCTCCAAAACTCCAGGTATATCATCTTCTCAGCTGACCTTTCCTGGCCCTGTTCTAGTTTCCTGTTAGAGCACTAACTAATACAGCTAGGGCAACTCAAGGGAGTTTTGATTGTCTTGTTATGTCTTCCTCTGCCCTCTGGTCTCCCATTTGTCCTGTCCTTTTTTTTTTTCCCCCAATACACAATAGGTCCCATTTTTCTTTGGCTTCCTTCTCAGAGAAGATCGGAGAAGGCACTCAGTGTCCAGAAGGACTTAGTGATTCTCTCCTATGAAGTTCCCCCAAATAACAAATCAGGAAGAAATCTATCCCCCTCCGACCCCCCCTGCTTTGTTCTTTTTCTGCTCAGCCATATGATCAAAATAAGATTTGGCAGCGAGAGAGCCATGGGGGAGGGCTTGCTTCTTGTATTTAAGGTGAACCTATAGGAAAGAATCGGCTTAATGAATGGTTTGTTTCCTTTGCAAAGGAACCATCTGGGTTTAGATTTCATATTTACTGTTTAAAACCATTTCAATTAGACCCTTGGGGTATCCCAGGCCTGCCTGGGGGAGCCTCCCTCCAAGCCTCCCTTCTTTCCCAAAGCCTGGGACAATGTTTGTTTTTCTCACATATTCATCAAGGCTGAGGCTTCAGAAAGCAGAGGCCTCCATATTGACATGGGAAGCTGGGGCCTGCCTGGGGTGTTCAGCTGAGAACAGTGTTTGGCAGGCTTGCTTCCTGCCCCATGCAGGCGCTCGCATTCACGGTGGAGAGCTTTGGGGTGGAGAGGAGGGGGCTTGGCACCTTGGCAGAGGATCTCACTGGAAGCTCTCAAGTTTGAGAGGAGAAGGGGCTTTCTCATGGTGTCTCCCCCCAACCCTGCCCCCGCCCCCCAGTGTATCAATCAGTTTCAGGAAAACACTAGTGAGAAAAAGAGAGTCTTTTCTTTTCTTTTTTTTTTAAATCAGGAAAACTAATTACAAAAGCCACCAGCTCGCTTTGTTGCTTTTGTTCCTGCTGGCGCCTTGGTCAGAACACTGGGCTGCCCAAAGGCAGCTCTGCTTGCAGGGACCTGCTCTACCAGGGTTCCGGAGAGAGAGGGAAAAGTGCTGGGTGGGGGTTGGGGGAGGAGTGAAGGACAGAGTACTGGCTCTGAAATCTTTGGGCACCATCTCCGCTCTCTGCCGTAGATGCCGTAGACTGCTCTCGGCAAGTCTCTGTAGATTCTGTAGATCTAGTTAAAGTGTCAATGAGGGGTAGCCAGTCAGTCCCCTTCAGAGAACTGTAAAATGTAAGTGGGACTGTCAGGGTCTGCTGGGCACCTCACTGGCACTCTGTAAACACGGCTCTCTACTTGTAAGTCCCCTGCCCCCTTTATCTAATGCCATTTCAATATAAGTTTTGGAATGGTAGTTAAGGTAGGGGAAGGAGGAAGATTAAGACCAGAGAAACTTTAGAGAATAACCCCAGCTTGTTTAGGCTCCACATTTGCTTGGGGATCAGGGGCTACAGGTTTGGTAGAGGGATGCTGTTTTGTCTTCTGAAGCCACTGGTGGAAATGCTGGACCTGCTGCTCTGACGTATGGCTCCGGGGAGTTGTGAGGTGCGGGGTTAAAGAACCCTTGTTAGAGCGAAGCCTTATATTCGCCTTCCTGACAGCTGTGAGAAATGTTGATTGACAGCAGCCGGTGATGGGGGCGGGCACATGCAATTGGAACCTTGAAGGGGGAGGCAGGTCCCACGTGGGTGGCAGGCCCTACCTACTGTTGTCAGATAGATTGCATTCCCATACTGGAAAGTGCTTGTTTGGTGTGGATTGAAAAAAAGCGTGGAAGGGTAGAAAAGGGTCTGGATAAAAATGTTGGCCCGACTGCAGGATGGCGTACATAGCCTTGACGCTAATATGGTGAATTGGATTTATAGAGATATCATTCTATTGAGACTAGTTTTGGAGTCTGCAGAGGAGGGAATCTAAAGAGTTTCTGTTATGCAAATGAGTCTAGGTGTGAAGCACCTGGAATTAAAAAAATTACACATACACAGACTCACAAGAATCTCATCCATTGCTTTATTAACAGGTGGGTCCCCTGAGATGTTTTGAGACTTATCAGTGAGCAAATTAATTAAGCTCTCAAAAGGTGACGTAGAAGCATCCGCAGGCGTCTTTGGCCTTTGACAAGAGGCACACAGCTCTGGGTCTAATTGTCAAAATAATTATTTTCCCCTTGCAAATTCCCTGTAGCAAATGCAGCCCAGTGCTTTTGTGTGATTTTAATTATCTCCCGAGTCTGCGAGTGAGGGTTGTGTGAGATATGTGTTTGTGAACATGTAAGCTTGTGTAGATGTTAAACTACCTATTAATCCTCCCTGGCTGTATTCATTAATTTGAAACAAATCATGATGGTTGGATTGCTGCTTAGGTCATGGGGTTCCAATGAAGGATACTTATTTTCATGATATGTGGGGTTTTGTCAGGGATATTAACACAACACAGCCAGCCATTCTCAAAGTGTGCTTGCCTGCTGCTTGCAAGAAAGGCTTTTGTGGGCATTGCTGTTGTAATCGACATTAGCCAGACATTTCAAAATACAGGCCAAGGGGCAAAAGAGAACAGCTAAAGTGAAGCAAAATCTATTAGGTGGAAATAGAATTAAAACTTGAGCTTTTTAGGTGACAATAGAATTGAAAATTCAGCCGCATTTAAAATGGAGGCACAGTGTTAGAGAGAAAACAATTCAGGAGCAAAGTTAGGGTCTCTTTGATTTATCAAGCACTTTATTCATTTTGGTGAATTGTTGGTGCACCTAATGTATTCCAGATTATGATGTTGGTATGGAGATATGCAGTCAATGATTGCCATGGAAACAGATATGCGTCTTCTCTTACAAATGGCTCAGAAGCTAAAGTGCAATGAAAGGGGAATACAAATGGAGGGAGGTGGTACAAGCAGGGTCGCTTGCTAAGTAGGTATCAACTAGGTGACCAGTGGTGTGTGTGTGTGTGTATGTGTCCTGCGGTACTGGTAGCCATGAGGTAGAGAGGTGATTGGCGTACATGTTCGTTGGCATCACTGATGGAGTGTCTTCAGCTGCAGGAATCGGCTCACCATTCTGCAGGCTGAGGCTGAAGACATGTCAGCAAGGTTGATTTCTTCTGAGGCCTACAGATTGCTGTCATCTCTTCCCTACGTTGTCCCCCTGTGTGTGTCTTGATTTCATCTTTTAAAATGCCAGTCATATTGGGTTAGGATTCATGCTGGTGACACCATTTAAACTCAGATGCTTCTTTAAGGGTTCTATTTCCAAGAAATACAGTGCAGTTGGGTATTTTTAGAGATATGGGTTCTGTCGTATGAATATGGGGACCCAATTCAAGCCTTGATTTCCTGTAAAAATAATTAAAGACAGTCTCCACGTCTCAAAATTGTGTGTTATTCAGCTCTGATAGCACAGACTGTGATCCAAGCACCCGGGGCTTAGGCAGAGGGATAGTGAATTCAAGGCCAGTCTGGTTGAGAGTGTGAATTCCAGACCAACCAGGGTCACATAAGATTCTCATTCTAGGGAGCTGAAGAGATGGCTCAGCAGTTAAGAGCACTAGCTGTTCTTCCAGAGGATTCAGGTTCAATTCCTAGCACCTGCATGGCAGCTCACAACTGTTTGTAACTCCAGTTTCAGGGCTTCTGACCCCCTCAAAGATATATACATGTAGGGAAGATGCTAATGATCATAAAAAAATAAGAATGATTTTGACTTAAAAACAAAGATGAGTAAATAGAATGCTAATAATAAACATAATTTATTTTTTGAAAGAAAAGGTTTAAAGAAATTTAATCCTCTTCACCAGTAATCCCTCCAATTTTTAAATATTGTTTTTAATGTTTGGCAGTGCTGGGGACTATACCAGTGCTTTGAACATGCAAGGCATGTGCTCTACTACTGAGCTACATCATTGGTAATTCTTGAGTCCCTTGCAAAGTTCTGCTTTCCTAGCGAAGGACATGGAGAAAAGAGCCAGATGAGCCCTGTGCCACCCTGTAGTCTGGGAAGCACATGTCTTGGCATGTAGATGATAAAGTGATGATGTTCTTCGTCACATTTAAAGGGACAGTGGTGGTGACTGTACACCGTGAAACTACCACATGCATCAAACTGTTCGCCTTAAAATGGGTGATGCTATCAGGCTAACATGCATGCATTTCACCCAATAAAATAAACAACTTCCAAACCTCAAAGGCAGCTCCTAACAGAATCCTGGAAACTAAAGTCTGCCACCTTGGTCTATGGGAGAGCTCTGATATTCTATGAAGGCAAGTAAGAGTTCACATGCTGCATGGCACCAAAGGCTGAGCTGGCTGCTCCCTAGGTCTAGCAGCCACAAGGCAGTGCAGTTGCTAAGTTGTTAAATGTAAAGATCTAAACTCTAAACTTGTTTTTTTTACAAAGCTTGTTTCATTATATTTTAAAATAAATGAATTATATTCTGTTAACAGGAAATATATCATGAATCAATTTCAGAGGCTGGCAGGGTAGCCCAGTGGGTAAGGGCGAGTGCTGCGAAGACGGAAGACACGAGTTCAATACCTGGACCCCACTTGATGGAAACTGAACTCCAGCTCCAGCAAGTGTTCATCTGACCTCCACAACGCACACAGAGAAACTCAGACACTCTGGTGGGATGCTTGCCTAACTGTACACACCCAGGGTCTCAAGCCCCCGCTACGCCCCAGACAAAATGAAATAGGAAGAGTGGAAATCAAAAGGAACAAGATTGTCTGAGAACTTCCAGCTGACTGTGATGGCATACACCTGGACTGCGAGGATTCCGGAAACTGAGACAAGAGATTATGATTATGCAAGATTATGGTCCTGAAGTCAGCCAGATATACTTACCAACGGAGATGGAGTCCTCTGTCTCGGGGTAGAGGGAATTGAAAATAAAACAACGACTAAGGCTGATTCATTTGAATTGGTGGATGCACACCCCAAAAGGGGTGTTTTTTGTTTGTTTGTTTGTTTTGGCAAAAGCACCTGGCAGAAAGCAGGAAGCACTTTACGTCGTCAAGCCGAGCGTTTTCCAGAAGATGCTCTGTAAAAGCACTGAATGCCATAGTGCTATGTAGACGCTTGCCTCTGGTCTTCTTGCAAAAGAATTAGACCCATTTCAGAGGCAGGGAGACTGAGGCTGAGAGGCTTTCCCAGGCGACCAGGAACAGATTCAGGGTCTGTTCCCAGGCCTGGTGCGTGACCTCCCACTCCTCTCAGACACTCAGCAGCCCGTGAAAGCACATATTAATCAACTATTGTTTACCATGCAAGAAGTTAATGGGCTTTGTTTCTTTTTTTTTTTTTGCAGTTTTTATCGACCTATGTGAGAGAAGATGAAAAGATTGATCATCGCAAAGACTTTATCAGCAGGTTCTACATTTATTGTGGAAACTATGCAAGCAATGTCCTTTAACTTCAGAGCCAGAAACATCAAAGCCAATGATAAAATTTAAACAAAACATACAACCACTTAAGAAGTAAAATGGTAAAAATCACCAATGTCTCCAAACCCAAACCCATTCTCTTTGTAGTTTATACAGAAAATAGTGAAAGGAGAATATGTATTTTTAAAAAGGTGTATCCAGAACTGAAGAGATGGCTCAGTGGTTAAGAGCGCTGACTACACTTTCAGAGGACCAGGGTTCAACTCCCAGCACCCACATGGCAGCTCACAACTGTCTCTAACTCTGAGATCTGATACCCTCACATAGACATATGTGCAGGTGAAATATCAATGCAAATAAAATACAAATTTTAAAAAAGGTGTATCCAGAGAGAAAATGGTATATGCAAATAATTAAAAAATTTCAAACAAAGAGTAAAAATATTATAACTCCCAGAGCCTTTGTCAAGGCTTAGGGAGCTCTCGAAGAATTGCTGGGAATGACGTAAGAGGCTGAGGGCCGGCAGGAGTGTTGTGGGGCATTGTCTTCTGGATATGCCATGGCTCCCACAGTCCTGATCTCACAGCCGCTGGGGTCACTTGTACATCAGCTTAGCCAAAATTCCTCTGTAGATGGGGTTGATGATCTCCAAGTCCCACCCCTTGCTGAGAAGCAAGCTTTTGGGAGAGGGAGAGTCATTCTTCTTTGAGGCTATAGCCACAAGTAGATTTCAATTCTCCGGTGGATGGCCCCACACGGACGCTGTATGGGCAGCACTGGTTAGACTTACTGGGTTATAAAAACAAACAAGCAAAACAACATGAAAAACAAAACACAGAAGGCATGGAGTTAGTACTGAAGAGGATATGGGAGGAGCAGGAAGGGCGGAAAGGGGGCATGTATGTGATCATATTTCGCTGTATACATATATGAAATTCTCTAAGAATAAAAAAAGTGAGAGAGCAAAACAGATAAGGTATCAACAAAACAAGCAACAGGACCAGAGTATACCTCATAGAGAAGGAAAATACCATGAAGAACAAGCCCATTTAGAGTGCAGAGAAACCCAGGTGCTGCAGTTTGAATGAAAAATGGTCTCGGCAAGCTCGCGTGTTTGAACGCTAAAATGAACCCTTTCTTCCCAAGTTGCTATTGGTCAAAATATTTTATCTAATCCACAGAGGACCTGACAAATCTAAGAGGTGGTTTTCTGGTTTACTTTTTGGAAAAACAACAGAAAAAGAGACAGGAAATTCAGGAAAAGTGAGTACTAATAATCATAGATTTGGTGCACATTTTAATCTTTAGAAGAGCAGGTGCTGTGAAAAGTGTGGATGAAATGGATATTTTGTTGGAAACTTTGAAATTGCTCGGAGATAAACTCTCTAGCAAGCTAATGTCCAAGGAAGAGAAGTAAAAATAGTTAAAGGATTAATTCTAAAATATATACCAGGGCCAGATAAATTTCTGGTGAGTTTTTTAAATTTTTAAAGAAAAGCTTGTTTCTGCTGGAAAGCGGCGGAATAAACCCAAGTTCGTAAAGCTGGCACAATCCTGCTCTTAAGCTTTTACAGTAACCCAAACTGGAAATTATAAATAAGCACGCTATATGGATATGCATGTAAGCTTTCAGATCACAGGACTAACTTAGAAACTGGGATTCATTTGAATTCGAAGACAGCTTTATGTTAGATTTTCTCCTATCATTTCCACTATGAAGTCCCATGAGGACTTGCTAAGACTAGCCCGTGCTGAAAGACAATTGGTAAACTTAATTCACTTACCCGTGAGCTTAACAGGCTCCTCTCACAAGCGTACTACTAATAATACTCGTGTGTAAGCCCAAGCAAGAGTTGGATGGCATGCTGGAGAAAGATCACATTAGCAAGAAAACACATTCAATACTTGGGGTGGGGGCGGTGCTGCTAAGAAATGCATGGGAGCCTTGAGACAAAAAGGGCCAAACTTTACAGACAGAAAGGGGAGATTCAGATGATGGGGACACATACCACATATCATTTAGAGTATATAATGACATAAGTGTGTTAATGACCATGGGCTTCATAAATCTCAGTCAAAATTCCCGGTGTGGCATGTGTGTGTGTGTGTGTGTGTGTGTGTGTGTGTGTGTGCACGTGGAAAGTTGACAAAATGAGTCTCGAGTCATTGACCTGTGGGTTAGATGAGAATCAAAGAATGATGACTGTCTATGAAATGTGTAAAACCACATTAATAAAATAGTAGGGCTGGGATGTAGCTTAGTTGGTAGATTGCTCGCCTAGTGTACTTGAAGCCTTGGGCTGGATTCCTAAGCATCGCATAAAACTAGTAGTGACACACGCGTAGTAGTGACACACGCCCGTAATCCCAGCATTCAGGTTATCCTCCAGCCTCAGAGTGAGCTCAAGCCCGCTTCTCAAAACCAAAACAATAACCCAGTGGACCTCAGAGTGGCTGACTGGTCCTCAAGCTGTCTTCAGGAGCTCAGCGCACACACTAATGTTCCTCACACTGTGGGGGAGGGAGGCATCTTTCCAAATGTCATCAGCTCTTAGGGGAAACTTAAGCCAAAGCCTCTCCTGACTTCAAACACCAAAGAAAATTCCAGATGGAGTCGAGATTGAAATGCAAAAACATTCAGCTGCATTTGTAATTAAGCAAATACAAGATAAAGTGAGATATCACTGCCCCCTGTTAGATTAACAAAGGTCTGAAAAGGCTTTGATTTGGGCAGTGAGGTGAGGAAGGGAACCCTCAAACCTCTGCTAGGCATTCCAGATGCTGCACTTCTGGAGAACAGTATTTGTTAAAATAAGTTAAAATAAAATAAAATAAGATGTTTAGCATCTGCCACACAGATATGGAGACAGAAATTTGCTCATATTTTATTCCAGTCATTTATAAAAAAGTGGGTCTAATAATTGGAAACTTGTTAATCATCATGTACTTTCAAAATGAAATATTATAGAGCCAACAAATAAGACATTTAAAGACCATTTAATGATAGTAAGCTATTGAAGAGACAATGTTAAATAAGGAAGATGCATATTACACATGTGTACAAATATATGTTACAATTTGAATTAAAAATATAAAAATTATAAAATATTACAAATGAACATAGGAAAAATACCAACAGTGCAACATAGGGTGCGGTTATGGGATTTTTATGATTTTTATGTATTTGTGGTATGGGAGGACCTTTTGTCTATGTGTTGCTTTTATTGGTTAATGAATAAAGAAACTGCTTTGGGCCTATAGGGAAGCAGAGCTTAGCTAGGCAGGGAAAACTAAACTGAATGCTGGGAGAAAGAGGGCAGAGTCAGAGAGAAACCATGTAGCCCTCCAGAGACAGACGCTGGAACTTTACCTGGTAAGCCACAGCCTCGTGGCAATATACAGATTAATAGAAATGGGTTCAATTAAGATGTACGAGTTATCCAATAAGAAGCTAGAGCTAATGGGCCAAGCAGTGATTTAATTAATACAGTTTCTGTGTGGTTATTTTGGGGGCTGAGCAGCCAGGAACTAACAAGTGGCCTCCTACAACGTATTTCCCCAACTTTTTTTTTGACATAGTCCTGGTTGGCCTGGAACTTGCTAGGTAGACCAGGCTGCCCCCCAACTTACAGAGCTTCTCTTGCCACTGTAGCCTGGGATCTCTGGGCCACCGTGCCTGCTATTTCTCAAATTTTCTACATGGAAAATAAAGCACTTTAGTGAATAGAAAAAGAATTGTTTAAAAAATAGCACCACCATGGTGGGGCAATAGTGCCACACGCCTTTAATTCCAGCATTCGGGAGGCAGAGGCAGGTGGATCTCTGTGAGTTCGAGGCCAGCCTGGTCTACAGAGAGAGTTCCACAACAGCCAGGTCTACACACAGAGACACCATGTCTTGAAAAGCCAAAAACCAAAACCCAAACCAAAACTCACCATCAAATGAAACAATAAAAAGAGTAAAAGTTTAAAAACTGAAGCTACAGCAAAGCAAAGAAATGAATAAATGCTAGCGCTTTAGGAACGGGCATGAGCCTTGCAGGCAAGCAAGCAGGGCAGTCATGACAGCTCAAAACCTAAACTGTTTAAAAGCAAACCACAATAAAAAGCTACCCACACACTGAAAAACTATACTTTTAACAAAATTAACAAGGCTATAATAAGCAAGATAAACAGCCTTGAGTCTCAAATAGCAGGTGGAAGGCAATGCTCTCAAGAAATCAAAGGTCTACCTAGGAAAACTACAGGAAATGATTCTACTGTCAAAAAATACTTAGAGACATGTACCAAATAACTGAGTATGAGAAGCTGGACGCACTGTGACGAGTTTTCTGAAGAATAAGTGGAGCGATGGACAGATGGACAGCAGTTTACTCTGACTGAAGTTGACACCAGAGAGCTTTTTGTCTTCTTTGGTGGTGGTCTGTGGACTTGGCTCACAGCAAATATTGCTTCACGGGAAGTCATTACGGTACCGACTGAACGGTGAAGGGTAATAGTACCTGCTAAGGGAGGCAAAACTGGCCACACTGGTTTATTTCTGTGGGTTTTGTGGGTTTGGAAAGTCTACTTGTAGAGCCCACCGTGACATTTAGTTAGAGGGCCAAGAGGAGCAGGAACCAGGACCCTGGCTGGCTGGCAGGAAAGTGAGGTTCCCATGGACTCTCCTAACACCTGCTGATAAACAATGCTGGCTGCACCTGGCTCCTGGTGCAACTGGTTCATTGTGAAAGCCCGCGCGTGGGTGGTGGTGGCTGGGAGAAGCTGCAGCTGTGATATGCACGCTCGGTATGCTCTTCGATGCCAGGTCTGAATCATCATCTGGAAGGCATTGCCACCCACGCGGCCCTACAAACTGTAAAGTTTGTGAGAATGACCAGCTGCAACTCTGACGGGAGGCTGTTTGTCTTTTTGACGGTCAGAGGGCTGCCCCATTGTGCTTAGCAACGCATGAACCAATGGTCAAAGCTTTGGATAGAATCTAACATGCTTTCCAAGGCGAAGGTTGCCAGCCCACGCCGGGACTTGGCATTTGTTTCTTTTATTACCGTGACAAGGGCATCTTAAGAAAGGAAGGTTTATTTTGGCTCATGCATCCAGCTTCCAGTCCATCATAGAAGTCAGAGCTGCCAAAGCCCCAGGTCACTCTACAGCCACAGTCAAGAGACAGCGAATGGTACATGATTGTGATACATTTTCTTCTTTTCATACAGACTGGGATTCTAGCCTGGGGAATGGTGCCGCCCGCAGTGGGCAGGCCTTCCCACCTCAGTTAACTTAGTCAAGATAACCACCCCCCCCAGGTGTGTCCAGAGGGCTCTCTAGAGCCTCTCAGGCTAATAATACTAACCACTGCAGACTTCCAAACAAAAACCTCTGTAGCTGTTCTCCATCTTGGGTGTGTCATGTGCACTTGACTTCAGATGCTTGCTTTAAAGAGAGATGATGTCATATCCCTACTGATAAGGCTCCTAGCTGACCTCCAGTTACCTTTGGGCAGTGCTGCCCTTGAGGATCCCAGACAAATCTACTGAGAGGCTATGTTTGGCCATGTTCTCCACCATTCAGGACCCATTTTATTAATGTAGATCCTGAAGGGCATTGAAGGCTTGTCAGGCCCCAGGCACCAGGACAACATCTCTACAAACAGCAGCCAGTGTGCCAAAGCACGATTAATAAAAACTCAAAGAGAGAAATTGGGGTTCAACCTGAAGGTCAGTAAAGCAAAATAGCCAGCCACTGGCTCTTACGTTGACCGCAGTCTGAAATGGCAACCCTGCCTCCAAGAATCTCAGAATGAAACTGTGTCTGAGAGCTGTCTCCCCACCCCTATTTTATATTCCTCTCTAGGGCTGGGATTAAAAGGCATGCACCACCTGGTTTCTCTGTGTGGCTACTGGGATTAAAGGTGTGTGTCACCACTGCCTGGGCTGTAAGGCTGGCCAGTGGGGCTGTTTTACTCTCTGATCCTCAGGCAAGCTTTATTTATTATTAAAATACAAATGAAATGCCACCACAGTGTGCTTCTGAGTGTGGGTGTGAGTTTCAGGTGACCTGGGCCCAAACCATCGATCTACCGTTGACCATTTGTGGTGGCAGCATGCTGTCTAACTTCTGTGTACTTGCTTTTTTCCTGGGCAGTGGGTGTCAATCAGAGCATGGACACACATACTTTTGATCAAGATAGCCAGAGAATTGCCATGAAGCTTAAGTGGGAGACCATGTGGAGAGAACAAGGGCCATCTGCAATTTCCTAGTGCCTCATTCCAGCAACGGCATAGGGGATAGCCGGGGCTGTGCCTCTCCTGAGTAGGTGGGTGAGCTCCGCCCGGCTTCGCCTCCCCAGTACTGGGACAGCAGGCATGTGTGCCTCTTCTGGCTTTTTCGCGTGGGTTCTGAGGGTTGAACTCAAGTAACCATGTCACTTCCCAGCCCCATTTTGCCATTACTGGAATAAAAGGGAAGGCGGGGGGGGCTATTTAGGGTGACTTAGCTCCTATTTTATTCTCTGGAAGATTAATAAAGTTTGACCTCAACGCTTCCTGCTTGATTTCTATAGAGGGCTTTAATTCTCTGCCACTTGTCTCATTCCCTGGCACCTCACCTACCGGCCTGCCTTCCATCATGCTCAGAGGCGGAGTGCCTGCCAGTGCTGTGGCCAGGGCAAACCGCGTGGAAACATACAGAGGTGTCACACGAGGCACTGGGATCGATTTGACCATCTGCCCCACTTTCAACTAGGGCACCCTGATTTCCTGCAGGCTAGGGAAGAGGGCTAGGCTGTGGTTATTTGATTGCAGTTTTGTCTTTTGTGGCCAGTGTCTCCCCTCCAGTCACCAATCGCCCGGGCAATGATGCATGAGTCCTAGATGGTTCTAGGTTCTAAATTCAGAGACAGAGATGTGACTGCTAGATCTGTGCTGGTCACCTGTCAGACATGTGTCTTGAGTTCTTGAAATACTCTAGGACTTGATTGAGCACAGTGATCTCCAGCTCTATGGAAAAGCCTTGCTTTCCTAGTTTATTTTTTTTCCCCTGGAAGTGGAAATGTGGCTTTTGAGCTTTACCTGAGTTATAATCTGGTTATAATCTGGCTTCTGAGTTTGGAACTCCAGGCGTTTGGCCCCGCAGCCATCAGTGGAGACTGTCCACTAACCTTGTGGAGGTGACTTAGGAAGACAGCTCAGATGCAAGAGGCAGGTTTGCACAGTGTGAGCTGAGGACCTGTGAGGCCTGCTCTGGCATGGTGCCCATCTGGGAACCCCCCCTTAGTGTCCCGTAGCACTGAGGCAGAGCAACCACTGGTGACAGGGACAGAGGCGAGGCCCAGAACTCTTGTGCATGCAAGGCGAGTGAACACTGTCGGCCACTGAGCCGCATTCCTGGCCACAAAGCAACTTCAGAAAGAAAATGAAAAGATCATTCTCAGCACCCTCCCATGGGACTCTTTAATCAGAGTTCTGCTTTCCAGAGCAGTGGACCTGCTGTTGTTGGGTAATTAGTACCCTGGGCACAGCCACGATGAGGGCACAGTGAGCGCCTTTGTTTCAGGCACATAAATTTCAACACAGGTTGGAAGGAACAAAAGTCTAATTCATGTAGGAGATACCCCACATGGGATTGTGTGGATGGAGCCAAGGGAGAGACTCCCTAGCAGCCCCAAGGGTGAATGGTGAACGGGCAGCTCAGGCAGTGGAAGGACACGGAGGATGTTCAAGGACTGGCTGGCTTGGCAACCTTCCACTCTAGCAGTGCACTCTAGCCAGTGCAGCGTGGCTGGGGACTGAGACCCGTCTTTGCCACGGCAATACCATCTACTGAGAGAGAGATCCCAGGAAGCCTCCTCCACAACGGGCTCCAGCTGTGTTAGTTACTTTTCTTGTTGAAGAAACCAGATGCCCTGCAGAGAACAATGTGAGGCTTGACGATAGAAGTTTGCCACATCTGGGTGGATAAGAAAGTAGGAAGTGAGCCGGTACCCCAGATCCCCAGGGATCCACTTGCCACAGCTATCTCGCACACCTTCCAAACATTCCGGAACTTTCCTAAACAGTACTGCCACCTGGAATTAAGTGTTCAAACTTGTGAGCCCATGGAGGAAGTCTTACAACATGTACTCTACATAGAGAACTTCCTTTGGGATCAGTGTATGTTTAAAGTACACATGAAGGCCAGCAGGACAGGTCAGTGGGTAAAGACACTGGCCACCAAGCCCGGCGAGCTGAGTTTGATCCTCAGTAGCCACTGAGAAGGTCAGAACTAAATCCCATAAGTTGACCTGACTTCCATATGTGCAACACGGCACATGCACATGTGTGCATGTAAAAGTGTGTATGCTTATATATACAGATAAGCATAATTTTAAAATATTTTTAAAGTTATTAAAAATCTATAAATGACATATAATTTGTTATGCATATAATATTCTTTGTTTCTTGGTGGGAGGTCATATGACTAGAACTGATATGTGTTGGTCCTTTTTTGGCATGTGTGTGTATGGTGTATGTGCATGTATATATTCATGTTTGCGTATAAATGTGTGGTTGTGTATGCGTGCGTGTGTGCATATGAATGACGACCCAGGGTTGACATCAAGTCACTCACCACCTTATTCATCAAGGCAGGGCCTCTCATTTGAAGCTAGAGCTCACCAGTATGACCAGTCTAGCTAGCTAGCTTGTCTCGGGGGTCCCATGTTGTCCTTTCAAGCTCTGGAATTCCAGGTGTGCCACTCTATCTAGCGTTTACATGGCTTCTAGGGCTCTGAACTCTGATACTTGTGCAGCAAAAACTTTATCCTGAGTCCTGTCCTCGGCCCCTGTTGGTCCCTCTGATGTGCAAAGTGCCGCGATGTGATAGGTTCTTTATTTATATTAACAGGAAGAAAAAAAGCTGGTTAAGCCAGCCGTGCTGTTAGTGCTGCTGTCTTCAAGGGGACTTGGTGACAGTTCACATCAGCAGGGTGCTGAGCATTCACTTCGGGTTTGCTAGAGCAAGAAGAAAGTGCTGAAGGGTGAGAACCAGAGTAAGGGGCCTTTTGTTTAGCAAAAAGGAGTATATTTGTGACCTAGCAATGTAGGAACCAGGGTGGAAAGTTAGTTTGTTCAGGAGCTAGTTTGTAGGGAGGGAAAAAGTAAGGTTCAAGGCTGTGTGTGTGTGTGTGGGGGGAAACGAAAGGGAATGAATGCATTTCTTTTGAGACGGGGCTCATCATGTATCCCAGACTGGCTTCAAGAACTTGCCCTGTGACGGACGGTGACCTTGAGCTCCTGATCCTCCTGCCTCCACCTCCTGGGATTATAGGAATGCCTGTCAAGTTTAGTTTAGTTTTACATGATGTCGGGGCTAGAACCCAGGGCCTAGTGCTCTTTACCAACTGTGCCACAGCTCCAGGTCACAAACATCGAGATGCGAATTTCATGTACCATGAAATATGACTAAGATTTTAAATTTTATAAAATTTAAAAGCTGTCCAAATTAGACTCCCAAAACACAGGGCGGCAGGCGGGACGTGAGCCGCTGGCCGCAGCGTGCCTAGCCTGCCCCATGCAGTCGCTTATCCGGCACTCGTGAGTGCGTGAAAGGGTTTAACAGTGAGCTTCGGTGAGGAGGAAAGAACTGAACGCTGAGAGCTGATAAGGTAAAGGGTCAGTGTGGCTCTTTCCCTGGAGGAATTTGCTGAGATTTCCATAAAAACTCTCTAGACAAATTAGCATGTGCAGTCCTTGTTCTGACAGGCCTTAACAGAATCCGCTTCCTTAGACAAATCACGTGCCCCTCTTGGCCTCTCTCGATGCATGTTCATGAGTGAGTGGGTACGCGCATGCATCTCTGTGTCAAAAAGGTCTCATAAGTCATTTTCAAGGGCTTTCCCCCCCAAAACACTCAAGATTCAATAGGAGCATATTTTTAAAGGCAAATTTACCCTATTCACGCTTTTCTTTGCTTCTTACTCCCTTTTCTCAGATTTTGTGTGTTGCCTTCTCCTCCATACTCCTTTAAGACGTCTGTCTGTCTGTTTGCATGTGCACTCGGAGAGCTGAGTTTGTGGAATCAAGTCTCTCTACCTTGCGGGTTCTGGGGACCAAAATCCAGCCATAAGGCTTGGTGCCTTTTCTCTCTGAGCCATCTCATTTACTCCACCCTCTCAGTTTGACTCTGCATCTTTAAACATCCTCCGTTTGAAGGTTTGTAGATTGCAGCGCCTGCACTATGGGGCTGGACGGTACCTGAGTTGGGAACTAAGCTGGAGATTTAGAAACACAGGCACACAGACAGACAGACAGAGACATGGGGATACAGGTCATCCTTGATACAAGAGTGCCAAGAATGCCCACTTTATTGTGCTCAGGGGGAGCATATATAGGACTCTTGGGATCTTTCAGCTGCAGACTCATCAGAACCCACTCCCTTGCCATAAGGCTGCAGGCTGCTCAGAGCCGAGGAAAACAAGTTGTTTACAGGAAATTCAGGGTCTGGTGGTCCGCAGTCCCCAACAGTAGATGTTGCATTTAAAAGCATCCCAGGAAAAAGGAGAACAATAGGAATGATTATCTAGGATAAGAAAATAAGCTAGCAAGTGGGGAAGAGTAGGCATTTATTCTTTGTGTTGATCTGTAAGATTCAGCCATCTGGAGAAAGGTTTTTCCAGATCTTTCTTTCTTTCTTTCTTTTTTTTGAGAGACAAATGTCATGTTCTCATGCCCCCCTCCTACTCCCTTTTTCTTTCTAGGAAAAAAAAATAAGAGGACTTCATTTTTATTGAGATTAATGAAATCTCTTCTTCTCTTATTGGCAACATGAGCTTTCAACAGATCGCTGATCTCACGCTGAATGAACAGTGTAGCCCAACAATGGAGGCAGAGGCTGGGGGCTTGAACCCAATTTGGATTAACATGCACAGCGGCCGGCATTCAGAAGTGAATGGCGACCAGTGTTCGGAGTTGGTGCTTAGCATCAGCCCCCGAGGATCAGGCTATTGTTCCACTCTGATCCGGGGCCTGTAACCAGGAGCCTGAGCCTCACAATCAGGTGCTCAGAGGTGACAGGCCCGCATCAAACTGTCAGCCAGGTGGCTGTGTCAGGCTTTCAGACAATAGCCAGGGCAGACACTGAGCTGGGAACCTTAGGGGGAAATTAGTTATGAAGCCCCGTATCCTCCAAAGTCTCAGTCTCTCCTGTGAACAAATCATGTTTGTGTCCCAAGTCTTCACCAGCCTAGAGAAACAGAGGACAGTGTAATGACATTTGGGTGACCACGGGCCTGTAGCACTTCCTGTTTCCTGTCCCTCATCAGTCTCCCTTTCGTGTCGATATTTTCCTAACATTTTTTTGGGGTGTAACTGACACAAGTGCTGACACTTCCCACTTCCACCTCAGCATCACACTTTGTTACTTCGCACAGTCAGTCCTGTTGACTCCCAGCGTTCCCTAGAATTCATACACAAAAAAGTTGGGTGGGCTCCAATGCTATATTCCCGTGGGTTCAGCACGGTATGGGGCTGCAGGAGACAGGGAGCCATGCTTAGTTCCCCTCGGTTTCCCCTCATTCTCACTGTGCCAGCCTCACCCCGTTTTCAGTTGAGCAAAAAGCCTAAGGCTGTATTTCATCATTTGAAATTGCTAGTCAAAGGCCGGCCGGCATGATGGCCCAGTGGGTAAAGGGGCTCGGTGGGTAAAGGGACTTGCTGTGCAAGCCGGATGGGCCCAGAGCTTGTTTTTGTAAAGGAGAAGGCGAGAGCCAACTCCGTGACGTTGTCCTCTGACCTCTGCATGTGTATCCTGACATTTGTGCTCTTCCCTCACATCATGTACACACACACACACACACACACACACACACACACACACACACACACACACACACACAAAACATTAAAAATTTTTCTAGGGGCTGGAGAGATGGCTCAGCAGTTAAGAGCACTGACTGCTCTTCCAGAGGACCCGGGTTCAATTCCCAGCACCCACATGGCAGCTCACAACTGTCTGAAAATCCAGTTCCAGGGGATCTGACACCTTCACACCAATGCACATAAAATAAAGTTAAATAAACCATAAGAAATATTTAAAAAAATTTTTTTTCTAGGTGACCCCTGGGCCTGCATTCCCCACTCCCCATCCTTGCCCAGAGCCCTAGTCCCATCTCCACCCGCTGTCTGCTGTGCAGCTATGAATGGCAGGACTCGTGAGAGTCCTGGGAGTCTTCTGTGAATGACGTCAAATAAAATTTGCCTGTGACTGTTGATGGAGCACTTGTTGTATACTTGGGCTCTGGCCTGTGCTGAGCACTTCATGCTTGGTCTTAGGGAGTCCGGTAATGAGCCTATTTTTAGGCGGCAAGCCTTAGAGGAGAGACTGAGCATAAATGGGGCACCATCACGAGCGAGAGTCGCATCCTGGCAGGTCTCTGTTCCTAGCTCTCTGCTTTCCCCAGAGACCCGAAGACTTGGAACCCTCGCTGTATCTTGATGTTACTCTCTGTTCTTCCCAGCTGCCGCTGAGGTGCGCAGGAGCTAGGGGAGAGTCCTAAGCGGAGACTGAGAAAGGCAGAGGAGAGACAACCCAGGGGCATGCTCCCGACACACTCTTGTGATACTGGACACTGGCTGCTGCTGCTGCTCCCATTCCTCGTGACCCTGAAGGGAAATTAAGGCTGCTCAAAGGGCTGCTCATAAGTTGTGATGCTTGGCAGGCTGGGCGGGCTAAATGTGTTTAACCTGTAATGCTTTCAGCGCGCGACTTATCAGGATGCAGCCCCATGGCAAGCGGAGGAGTTTTTGTGCTACCAGCTCCCAAGAGAAGTGTTGTCCGCGGGCTGGGGTTTCAGGCAGAGACTTTGAAGTCTGTATCTATAGAGAGGAAGAAGATAGAAGCCAAGGCTGAGGATACAGTAACCGTCAACTCTGGAAGCCAGCATTTCCCAAAAGTTGGGAGTCCTGGTATCAGAATGATGTAGGGTAAAGTATAAATCATCTGTGTTATTTACATGTATCTCCTCTACAGATAAGAATTCCTATCTCCCGAGGACACAGTATTAAAGGGCAGAGATGGGGTAGGCAGCTCATTCCTTGCTGCTGTTTAGGGTGTCTCAACCTTCTTTATCCCATTCTTCCTTTCTTCTTAAGCTCTTAAGGAGATTATAAGACAGGGGTTCTCAACCTGCGGACTCTTTGGGGTCCAATATCCTGCATATCAGATATTTACATCATGATTCATAACAGTAGCAAAATTACAGTTGCGAAGTAGCAATGAAATAATTTTACGGCTGGGGTCACCACAACATGAGGTTGTGGTGTTAAAGACATTAGGAAAGCTGAGCACCACTGAGGTAGGACGTTGTTTCCCTCACGTCTGGTAAGACCAGGATGACTCTACAGAACACCAGCCTCCCCCAAGTGAGACCGGGAGCGCCAGACTTGGCTCTAACTGCTCTGCCAACGCCATTGCTTAATTCTCTTCACAACCACCCGAAGCCAATTCTGCTACCCTCATAATGGTCTCCTCCTTGATGTCTCTGTGTCGTCGACCATGATTATGGCGGTCACTAACTGTGGTGATGTACAGAAGTACAGAAAACTGCACTTGGCATGTGGCATTCTCCGTGTTAAAAATGAATTCTGAAGTCTCCACAATTTTACTTTTTGCCTTAACAAATTATCCTTAATTACGTGTGTGCCGTGTGAGGAGGTATGAGGACGGCTTGTGAACACTGCCCTTTGCCTCTCTAAGCACCTGCACGCAGGCCAAAACTGGGCAGACCTGTTTGAACAAAACCCCCAGAGAATGATCGGACCTCAGTTCATTCTATCAATGTTGATTTTGTGTCTTTAATGCTCCGTGCTGAGTGTCTGTGTGACACCCACAGGGTCTTCCAGCTAGGCAAAGGGCTCTTCCTCCTCGCTAAGGTAGAAAAGTGCTGCTTCTCCTCCGACAGCTGTGTCTTCTTTAGCTGGCCTCCTAGGGTGGAGAGTTCAACTACCCCCCCCCTCCGCCCCAGTTGAGAACTGAGTGGCAGCCTATTATCTCCTCTTCTCCCTTCAGCAAAGGCCACAGAGCTTCAGAACCGTTCCGGTTCTTACCTTTTCTTGTACTCAAATCGCCTTTTCCCTCCACGGCTGTTCTAGCATGCTCCATGTGGGACAGAGTGAGGGTCTCAGGGGAGGACACATTCAATGATAGGAATGAACCGTTCGTTGTTACAGAATTAATTCTGCTGATCTGAGGGTCTGTCTGACGTCGCTCGCAATGTCTGAGATCTGGCCTAGCGTCACCATCTGCCTGCTGGTGCTCCTTTTGTCCCAGGAGTTGTTCAGGAGGGACAAGTCCTGCGTGCAAGACAACTAAGTAGGAGAGGCAAGAGCGAAACCTTTTTCTGTCCATGCAGTTTTTGTAGTTCAGTCTCTTGGTTCTCCTTTTTAAATTTTGATTTTTGGTTTGGAAATACTGTTACAGTGGGAACAGCAGTCAAAGCAGCCGCTTGCACTACCTTGACCAAGTCGGTAGCTTTTCTGTGAATCACTTTTCTGTGACTCGGCTCAGTTCCTTTTAATACACAGATACACTACTTTTACGTAGCATCACAGTAGATTTGATGTGAGGAATTGCAATAAAAAGTCTGTACAGCTGCCATTAATCTTTACTACTTGTTTGATGTAGGGAAATTACTTCCCATGTCTTTTGGCTTGTCCCATCCATCCCGTGAGGATTACTATCTACAGTTTGAGGATGAAGAAACTGAGTGAATATAGTTCCTGACCTTGGTGGTTCAACAGCGATTTTCAGCTTTATGATAGAATGAAAGCCCCATACAACCGTTCTGTTTTTCACTTTCAGTAAAGCACACAAGTTACTCAACTCTTTTTTTTTTTTTGGTTTTTTGAGACAGGGTTTCTCTGTGGCTTTGGAGCCTGTCCTGGAACTAGCTCTTGTAGACCAGGCTGGTCTCGAACTCACAGAGATCCGCCCGCTTCTGCCTCCCGAGTGCTGGGATTAAAGGCGTGCGCCACCACCACACGGCAAGTTACTCAACTCTTCACTATAAAGTAGGCCTTCTGTTAGATGGTTCAGCCCAACCCAAATCTAATGTATGTGTTCTGAACATGTGTAAGGGGTAGGCTGGCCTAAGTCAAGGTATTCAGTAGGTTAAGTGTACTGCATGTTTGACTTATGATCTTTTGTACGTGTTCTGGGTTTAGCAGATACAAACCTATCATCAGCTGAGACATTTGTATTAGCAAAATCCATTTCTTCCAAGTCACAGATTTAATGAGTAGTAGAACCATAGCCAAGCCTTGTGTCTTGCTTTAAGTAGGGAGGCCAGGCTGGGCTGGGAAGCAACGACGAAATGACTGATAACTCAAACCTGAATTAGACAAGTACCCCTGGATCCTTAGCGCCCCTCAGGCGCCTGCTGCAAGTGGCTCCAGACTTGGGGATGAAGAATGGAGCTGCGGACCCCAGGCAGTCCAGGCCAAGGCCATGCTGGCATAGACCTCTGAGGTTCCCGTGGAACTGGAGCTGGAAGCAGCAGTCAGTCCTGTGGGGCAGCCCATCACCTGTCAAATTTATAGGCATTTATTCCTGAGTGTTGTGAGCTACTGGTGTCAAATTGACCTACCAGATTCTACCAAGATGGAATGTTTCCAGTTCAACTCCGCGAACACGGCACCATGTGAGCAACCCTTACCCTCGTCATCCAAGCGCAGCCATGCATAGATGGAGTTTCAGGGTTTTACCAAGTCTTGGGAAATGATGATATACGGAGGCCAAGAGAGCTGAGGTCACAGGGCCACCCTGAGTTCCTAGAAGCAGAGTGAGGCTGGAATCTCCCATCCCCAGGCAAATGGGAACCAATGGCTGCTAACTCTGTCCATTGTCCTTACATGACTTTTGCATTTGACATTCATTACAGACTCGATTTGTTGAATGGAGAGGTGGGCAGATAGAATTGCTTGTTTTGAGCAGCTGCACTCTCTCCTGCTGGAAAATAACTAATATAAGGAAACTCTTTCCACATCTTTAAATAGTCACAAGTGGAAACTGGATGTGTGAAAGTAAGTGTATAAAAGAATACGGGAGAATATGTATGAATCCCTGTGTGAATGTATCATCTATCTATCTATCTATCTATCTATCTATCTATCTATCTATCTATCATCATCATCTATTATCCATGAATAATTTATCAATAATCTATTACCTATCTACCCACCATCTATCATCCATCAATAATTTATCAATAATCTATTACCTATCTACCCACCATCTATCTATCTATCTATCTATCTATCTATCTATCTATCTATCTATCTATCTATCTTTCTACCATTTATCAATGATCTAGCATCTATTTCAGTTGTTCTCAACCTTTGAGTCGTGACCCTGGCAGAGGTCAAATATCTGATATCCTGCATATCAGATATTTACATAACAATTCGTAACAGTAGCAAAATTAAAGTTATGAAGTAGCAACAAAATAATCCTGTGGTTGGGGGTTACCACAACACGAGGAACTGTATTAAAGGGTCTCAGCATTAGAAAGGTTGAGAACTTCTGATCTTTCTGATGGTGTGAGTGTGTGCATCTCAGTGAATCTATGGGTATGAGCAAATGGGTAGATGTGGTGGGAGGAAGTCTTGAATAGCATGTCGAAGGCCCCCTACTTTGACAGCTTTCGCTATAGACTAAGTATTGGCAGGCACCTTCTTAGTATTACATTACTTAACATGAGTATCTTCAGAGTTACATGGCAGGGGTCATTAGTTCACATTTCCCTGACCTGATGATAAGATTCAGAGCCATTAAGTACCCTGCCCAAGGTCATCAGGGGAGTGGCAGATCTGAGTCTTGACCAAAGTTGGTGACCTTTTCACCATACCAGCCTTCCCAGCTAAGCAAGACAATGCTCCCACGCACAATCTTCACTAGGGTAAAAAGACTAGGTGACAAGACAGATGTCGCTGAGCTGTATTGGTCTGGAGAAATACTGAAAGAAGAAGTAACTTCAGGGTCTTTGAGTAGGGGTTAAGTATTGGAACGTTTCAGGGGATGGAAGTCTCCACGAGTATCTGGGCCTATCTGCCTGGCTTTACACAAAATTTTTCTTCAGAGCTGGCATCTAGAAGGCCACCTTTGTAGAAAACATCCCCCGTTGCTTGTTTGGTTCCAATAAGACTCTGGACGGAAGGTCCCTAACCCAGAATGAGGATGAGGGCCAAGCGAATGAAAAGATGCCGTTTTTTAAAGCATAAAGGAAACTCTTTACCCCTTTAGTTTTCAAATCTCAGTATCCATGACAACTGGACAGAGTGAAGAAAATGGCTGTCCCTCCCTTCTTCATTGTTTGACTTTCTGTTGCTGCAGCAACTGAATCTACTGAGCCCAGCCAGATTGTCCCGTGGCTTTCTTCTCTCCCAGTCCCCTTTTATTGCCGGCCCTCCTCGGTGCCAACGTGGCTTTGTCTTACTCTGGAGACATCTGTGAGAACCGAGGACGAGGACGGGCAAAGTGTCAGGCTCTTGATGCCGCTGAAAATCCTTTGAGATGGGAGAAATTGCTGAAACAAAGGGGCAGGGGACAAAAAGGCCTGCAAGGCTCACACCAGCCTCTGCGGGGCTTTATCATCTTAAACCTTGGGATTTAGTGCGTCCAGCTCTCCTTTCCCAGGGACGGTTTGGCAGGGATACAAAAAGAATGGGTCCAGGAAACTGGTTGGAGAGCAGCCTTAGAAGAGAGAAGTTCCTAGGAGACAAAGTCTGGTTAACTTTGCTTAGGGTTGCTCTCTTCCTTCCTCGCCCCTCCCTCCCTAACCCCTCTCTTCTTCCACTTTTCCTCTCTTGTATGCTTCTGATTAATAATCTCCCACTTGAGAACCTACCTTCTTGTTTAGAATTTTCCAACATTCATCAATCAGCTCCTTTCAATAATTTGTCTTAAGGAACAATCGGATATTTATACAAAGATGTGTGGATTCACACAGTGCTGGGATATGGTGGGAAAATCTAAATGGATGTAAAATGTGTCTGCTGTGCTGCCCCTGATTTATACATTGACAAAGTGGTGGCTTCGCTCTTCCTATAACTGCATGGTGGCCCTGTGTAGTGTCTTGGAGAACCACGGCAAGAAAACAGACACGATCCCCATCCTCATTTCACTTCAGTTCCTATGGCAAAACGCTCTGGCACAATGCGATTTAGGCAAGGAAGCGTTAAGTTTATTTGGTTTCCAGTTGAAGGGCACAGTCATTATTGTGGAGAAGTCAAGGCAGGAACTTAAAACATTGCACCTGTAATCCGGAGCAGAGAGAGAAGAAATGCCTGGATCCTTGCTTGCTCTCCTGCTTAGTACTCAGATAGTTTATTCTTATACAGCCCAGGGCCTAGCGTGCAGTGGTTTCACCCACAACCAGGGTGGGTCTTCTCAACTCAATTGATAAACAAAAGACAGTCTGCCTCACCTCGCTCCCCTCCCCATGCCAACAGGGGAGAGGTAGAGAATCCTTTATAGAGGCCCTCTTCCCAGGTGACGCTAGGTATGCCAAGTTGGCAGTTAAAGCATTACAGGCCTTGGCAGATAACGCAGACCTAAGTGCAGACCACAGTTCGCAGCGAGTACTGTGATGGGCAAAGCGGGGGCGGGGCGTCGAGAGCCCACCAGTGGTCCTCATCCTCACCAGCTGCCAGGAGAGAGATCTCTAAATGCAGGTGAGCCCAAATGTACGCGTTGAGGATACCCGCCTAGGTCCTCAGGCTTTAGTGGCGTGAGCTCTTATTGGCTGAGCAACCTCCTCAACTCAGGAAACTCAGATTTTGGAGGTGTGCTGGAGCTAGCTGTCCTTTAGAAAAGGCTGGGAGGCTGCTGGACAGCCCCACCCAGAGCCTCAGGGAGACCACGGCCGGGTCCAAAGCACGCTGAGGAGGGCCAAGCTGAGCCAGCAGAGAACGGTCTCCCCGGGCCCGGCGAAGGGGGCGGTGGAAATGTGTGCACAGCTGCGGGGGTGTTTGCTGACTTAGCATCCGGAAAGCCAGGGATTTGCTATTTTCTCATGGCTTCACGTTTTTCAGAGGAGAGGCTGCCTCCTTAAGTGAAAAGGAAGGAAGCAATGTTTAAAGGCGGTGAGGGAAGAGGGTTATAGACTAGGAAAGAAAAAGGGGTTGGGGACTGGAGAGATGGCTCAGAGGTTAAGAGCACTGGCTACACTTCCAAATGGTCCTGAGTTCAATTCCCAGCAATCACATGGTGGCTCACAACCATCTGTAATAAAATATGGTACCCTCTTCTGGCCTGCAGGGACATATGCAGGCAGACCACTGTATACTTAATAAATAAATCTTAAAAAAAAAAAGAAAAAGGGGTTGGGAACATGAAGTGTAAAACAAGCTATGAAGTAACAAGTCTGTATCAGAAAGTAAAACTGTAGCGTATGTTTAGACGTATAAGAATGTTACATATACATGTTCACACACATATATATATGTATATATACACACATACATATACACACATACATGTACAGTTTCTGGTTAGTTAGGCACTATATAATTTAAAATGCTTTATGCTTTTATTTTTCTTTGAGACAGTGTCTCACTTTGCAGCTCTGGCCTGGAATTTACCAAGTAGATCAGGTTGGCCTTGAACTCACAGGCGTGCTGGAGTGTCCCCTACTTTATGCTTTTTCTGTGTTTTTCAAATCCACTAAAGTAAATATACATTGGTATTGGTTTGGCTCTCAAAAAACAGACAAACAAAAAAGCAAACCTCCAAATAACTCCACAGATTTTCTCCCACAAAGGAGATAAAATAGTATATACGACCATGTGCTTTTATTTTTAAAGGAAAACTTGTATATCACATTGAAAATTATTGGAAAATTAACTATCATTAAATTGTTTGTGACTTAAAACAGCAAATCAATCAAATATTTGTCAACGAGAGTCGCCCTTAGCCTGAAGGAGTATGGTAGAGGCTGC